>CAKAOH010023440.1:20217-39938 GCA_916701665.1 Sebastiscus tertius | reverse complement strand
AACAACACAAAACAATGACAAATATTATCCAGAAACCCTCACAGGTACTGCATTTAGCATAAAAAATATGCTCAAATCACAACATGGCAAACTGCAGCCCAACAGGCAACAACAGCTGTCAGTGTGTCAGTGTGCTGACATGACTATGACTTGCCCCAAACTGCATGTGATTATCATAAAGTGGGCATGTCTGCAAAGGGGAGACTTGTTGGTACCCATAGGACCCATTTTCATTCACATATCTTGAGGTCAGAGGTCAAGGGACCCCTTTGAAAATGGCCATGACAGTTTTTCCTCGCCAAAATTTTGCTTAAGTTTGCAGTGTTGTTTAGCATCCTTCCTGACAAGCTAGTATGACATGATTGGTACCAATGGATTCCTTAGGTTTTGTAGTTTCATATGAAGCCAGTGCCTTCACTCTAGCGCTAAAAAGCAGGTGGCTACAACCTTAAAATCTTGAGCATCATTTTATACACATAGTTTATATCTTTGGAAACTTTGGGATCTCCACCAGACTTTAACATGAAGTGTTGTGGGGTTGAACAATACTTGAGCCGATTAACACAAGCTTGAACAGCTACTAAATGGCCCTCATGGAGAGTTTGTCAGCTGATGTTTCCAAGGTCAAGAATGCACATTCAGTCTCAACTTTTGAGCCAAAATAGATGAAATGAAAAGTTCAGAAAAAGTCCATGATGTCTGTGTGTAATAAGGTCAAAAGCTACAGAATGGCTACTAAATCAACCTTGTTTTGTCGACACAATCCTGTATTGACTGACCCTTTGGTGGAACAGTATAGTTTAAGAGGTTTCCATGCCTCCATTGTTCTTACGAGCTTGCATTGCTCTACTGGTGCCAGGTGGATTTTCCCTCAGTAAGACACAGCCCTGTATTTTTTTCCTCCTCCCCTCACATCATCATCATCAGTGCTGCAGAAAGAGAGCGAGCTAGAGAAGAGGGAGGGGAAGGCTTGAAAGAAAAGAAAAAGAGGAGAACATGTACTGTGCCATCGCCAAAGATCAGAGACACATTAGAAGTTACTGAAACGGGAGTGGAGCAATCCCCTCGGCTCCACTTCAAAGGCAGCCGGTTTTGGAAGAGAAAATAAGGACAACCGTTAAAGATTCAGAACCGCCAAAAGTTGAGTTCAAGAATCACCAACATCTGAGGAGGCAAAGAGAAGATAGAGCACTTAAATGAAACAACGATTGATCAAACGTGCAACATTCATCGGATCAAATGTCGTAAATAAGACCTGTCCATGTGGGCTTTTTTCTCGCCCTCCAACTGTTGTTTTATTCCTCACCTGTCAGCCGCTGAGCCATGACAATATTGAGCCTCACAAACCTTATCGCAGTAAGGGGATTTTAGCTTTACTGACAGCGAGCATACAAGGCTTAACACATGTTTTTCTTCAGCCTGGGATGCAGCGTGGATCCTGTTTGGCACATTTATTCCTCAGGTTCTCCGCTAGGAGCTGTTAATTAATGCCAGCACCTGTTCTGAATCACAACCTGATAGGTTTGTGAGTCCTCCTGTACTTCCAGAGAACAAAAGCTGCTTCAGATTACCGTCATACGTATGGACATGTGGCGAGGCTTTACTCATCAGAAGAGATAGGAGGGAGGAAACAAGAGAGGCCTTTTGTGTCACATTCACAGCCCTAAGGTGTTGGTGCAGTCCTGACACTCATCCATACAAATCCACATATCAGTCGGCGCGGGGACAGCAGGCAGCCCGTCACCATGGCGATGCAGCATCTCTCTCATCCAAACCAGCCGATTGGATACTCGGCGTGGGGGAGCGACCTCCCACTCCCGAACATGTTCCGCGCTCAGACGAAATCAGAGGAAGCTTTGATTAAAGCTCGTTTGAATACTCAGAAGAAGACTGTTCCAACTAGGACCGACTTCAAACGAGACAGGCACCGAATCTGAGGCGACATCACTGTTTGGATGCAACTTCTGAAGTCGTCTCCTGTGTACTGTAAAGCAGCAGGGGGGGGGTTCTCATGCAAGAGAGGAGGCATCTGAAGGAGGAAAACAATACCTCCGCCCAGGAGGATTTTCAGAATAACTTTTATGCAGATTATCACTAAAATAAGAAGGCTTTGTTCCTGCGGCACTGCCATGCCCAGGGGTTTTAAGCAGCGCCACTGGAGGTGTCTTAAAATAATCCTAATTTGCTAACACATCCTCACATCATCACCTAAAGAGGCTTTGAATAATTTTCATTACATTAACTTGCATTATTTACCATTTTCTTCGAAGGAGTAGCACCGTTCGCCGTCCCCTAAACAGTGATTGTTCATTCATAGCTTAGCAGCTGTAATGAGGCTTAGTAAGCCTGTATATTACATGTTTAAGTGGCTGGAAGATCTTTTTTTAGCCTTTGTATGTATAAGGAGTGGATTAAACTGTGTTTATCTGCTCAGGAGCATTTCTATTAAGGGTGGGGAAAAAATCGTTACAGCATAGTATCGCGCTATTTTGCGTGGCAATATTTTATCGATACACAGACGTCAAGTACCGATCTTTTATTATATAAACTATTAACCTCTTAACAATCCAACGTCGGCCCGTTCGCTATTAGCGGGGTCAGTCTTAAAGCTAACGTGAAGATACCGGTATCATATGAAACTAAAAAAACGCAGGAATCCATTGGTACAAACCATGTTATTATCTTGTTGGGAGGAACGCTAAATAACCCTCCAAAGTTGTGCTAAATTTTGGCGAGGAGAAACTGGCATGGCCATTTTCAAAGGGGTCCCTTGACCTCCGACCTCAAGATATAATAATGATAATAATAAGTCAATAGAAAACTCTGAGATGAACAGAGTCAAAACTGTATCTTATTTGATTAAACAGATGTTGACAAATTGCATAATTTGCAGTTGAAAAAAAGGTAATACATCGCAATATATCTTATTGCAATACTCAGCATATCGCAAAACGATTAAAATCGCAATAACTCATGGAACTAACGTTTACTAATTAGCCAGCTAGCTAGATCTGCTAGCTACAGTTCTGAAGTCTGAAACTGAAGCCAGCTTTTGTCTACTTTTATCTGAATCAGGGACCCATTGTTTCAAGAATAATTAAGAATTTTGAGTGATAAATCTGTCTTTGTTGTTATTGTAAACGTCCTTATGTGATGTACAAAAATAGAGAGCTATACAGGCATAGCAACAGTAGCCTTACTAAGAGTGGTGGGGGCTAAATACTACTATTACGTTAGATTTAAATAAAGGTGTGTTTATCCTTGAACCAAAGTCAGCGGTTTTTCCTTTGATAAATGATAAAGCACTAATAATATAATAACTCTTCTGTTTGGCCTGCGCTCAGTACAGACCTGTGCCGCATCCCTCGCTGCTCAGAGATTATTAGATTGTAAATTTGATCTTCAATCAATTTTACGGCACTCTCTCCTCCGGGGACCATCCCCAAACTAGCTTGTCTTTGACACAGAGTTAAATTTTATTTAGCTTTTCAATAAATTGAATGAGGACATCCTAATGGCCGAGGTCGTCCCGGGGAGTAAAATAAAGAGTGGATTAGCCGGGTTTTGCCCCGACTTGACTTGAAAGTCAGTCTGCTTTATGTCTTTGAAGTGTGGTTTCTCTGTCTGCGTGCCATCCTCTGATCTGACGGAGGAGCGTGGTCTGTCTGGCGCTGCATTTTTAAACAGCCACTTTCATTCCCTTCATGTCTCAAATGAGGTGCATTGGGATTCCAATCTTGTAACCCGTGTTCCTGCCGAATCCCTCCAGTCTTCACTTCAATCCACACCTGAAAATGACACATGAATGACACACGCATCGTACATATCAATAACTTTCAGATTCATACCTAATGATTCTGATAATCTCATCTTGATCTTGCAGTCAACACCATGCAGCCACTCATGTTATTTTCAGCCTGAGCACCTCTCTCCTCTACCGTTTTCTTTCTTTCTCTCTCTTGTCTCTTCATCTTCAGTCTGTGCTTGATCTTCCTCACCTCTCCTTCCCTTTCTCCTCTCCATATCATCCTCAGTGACAACAGAAACACGGTTGTTGTAGGAGGTGGAGAGTCTTTTGTTTCCGCCTGTGTGCTGGCATGCATACAGAGTGGCCCAGAGTGACCCCCAGTCAGTGTCTAAATCACAGGGAATCGTTGAGGCAGAATAGAGCAGCTGAAAACAGTCGTTGCCACCATGTTTCCTGGCTGAGATTTCAGCACCACGGTGTGCGGACAGCTCCTCGTGAGGATTACAGTGTTCGCAGGGGAAGTTTAGCTGAAGATATTCTTCAAGATATCCTCTGTGTTTTGTATCTTTGCAATGCTTGCAAGTATAGCCAGTGTTGTTGGTAGATTGGTATATTCAATATTAGGCCATGTATGAAATATTGATAGTGTTTTGTATTTTAGGCTTATGCAAATGCTGTGTGGGAATAAGAGCCGTAGCTACCACTGAGGACTCGGACATTTAAGGATCCTATTTTATAAGACTATTTTCTATTCTATAAGATTTTTTCCAGTATTTCTAGATCCTCTGAATGTATAAATTCTACGACCGAATAAGTGAATTATTGCTGAATATTATTATTATATTATTATTATCATTACAGAATAGGTAAATTGTTCTGTATTTCCCTACCAGAACTGTATTCCTGGTGGTGTGGAGCAGGTTTTGAAGCAGTGTTTAGACCTTCATGTTGGGGAAAACATATTACAAACAATAAATTGAACCATTAACAATTAATACAATGCAAAAAAGAAAAAAGTAATTGAATTTTTTTAATTATTTGGTGTCTACAACCCATGTGAGAACTGAAAGACAAGATGTGGATTAGTCTCTCAGTATAAAAAATATTTTTAACACTTTATTTTACGGGGTCCTGTAATTTCTTATATAACAATTATAGTAATAATAATAATAATAGTAATATTAATATAATTTCCAAAGAAGTTCCCTGGAAAGGACTATATAATTTGTTGCTAATTATAGAGACATTGTCCTGAGACAAGACACATGGTAAATATCCACTTATTTATAGTTTTTAAAAGTCTAATAAAAGTTAAGGTTGTTTCACACAGAACGCAAATATTACACAGAAAAAAGTGTCGTAATTTATTTTTTTGCGGAACAAGGTCGATTTTCTGAGGTTTTGCACCGCAAAAGCATCAACCAATCACGTTGAGTAGCGTCTACACGGAGGCTCTGTAGTCCGAACCAGGACGGCAAACTTTATTACTCTATGTATATACAGTATATACTCTATAAATATAGAAAAAGAAATGTTCCAAGGCAAACTGCTGTCTTAATCTATATTCAAAGGTTGTATGTTATTTCTTTTCTTTTTTTTTTTTATACATGTGAGGCGGTGAACAAGTGCAGCGACTTCGGGAGCAGCCCATTAATCAGCCGTGCCAACGGTCGATAGCACAGACAAACCCTGTGAATCAGTGGACCTAATACAAGAGGTGTTAATGAGGATGGGGGGTATATGGCAGGATTTGTGTTGCAAATTATGCTCCCTTTCCTTTGCCTTATCTCTCAACACACACCCATGCTCACTCAGTCCTCTGTGGAGCAGAAGGGATCAGGGCGGGGGGGTGGAAAGAGAGAGAGAGACATGTATTTTGTCCTCATACCTTCTTGCATCTGTCAGTTTCTGCCCCAATTAACTCCCATTAATATCATTTGCCACGGTCCACCTTGCACAGTGCATACAGTATAAGCTCTCCAACGCACTCCTGCACATACACAAACACCGCCTCAGTGACCGTGACGTTTAAAGGAACATGAATCGCACAAAGTAGACGGCTACAGCTGGGCCTGTGAAATGCACCATGAGTGACTGTGTGTGTGTGCGTGTGTGTGTGTGTTTGTGTGTGTGTGTGTAATAGCATGTGGCGATTGGACACAGAGGTCTAGATTATGACACCTCCTCCTCCTGATTGTCCCCGGTGTTGCTGCCAACAGCTGTCAGCTGGGAAGGCTTCAAGGAGAGAGGAAGTGTGTGTTTAGCATGTGTGTGCTTAAGAGAGAGAAATCAAGGACATCCAAAATCATGAAGGGGATGTTTGAGAAACTTTTTAATGGCAAACTTATTCTGTGTGACCTCCATGTGGAATGATAATTTCCCTTTTAGTTGTCGCTTTTTAGTCCATGAAATGTTGCTGAAAAATGTCCATTATTTTCCTGAGCCTCAAGGGAGATGTCTTCAGATTGGTTGTTTTGTCCAACAAAAAAATAAAAATATTGAATTCATAACGCTATAAAACAGAGAAATTCAGCAAATCTCCAAATTTAAGAGTCTGTACGCTGTAAATATTTAGTATTTTTAACTTAAAGATAGGGTCGACGATGTTGGAAAGCTAGCATAATTTGAAAGTAGTATCGCCTCAGGAGCTCCGGCAGCGGCAGCGACGTGCTTTGAGTTCAGGCTGGTGCATGCCAAGGGTAGAGTACGAGCAGGGAGGCAGGGAGGCATCTGATTGTTTCTTTCCAAGCGGACCGCGAGGCAGTGATTGGTAGACATCTTTACAGGATTACAGCAGCTACAGATGACTGCTCTTTCCCGGTCCTTTATCAGAGCTCATCAGTAATGGATCGCTGTCGGGGTGTAAAGACCATTTCAACCAATATAACAAATAGTGTATACTGGATAACATCGTCAACCCTGCCTTTAAAGAGCAACATAAGCCCCCCAAAAGCTTGTTTTTGCTTACTGCAGTGATGTAGAAGTGTACTCCTGGGTGTGTCAGTAATCTGACATCACTGTGATCCTTTTTCAGTACAAAGTAGTGCAAAAACTAACCACTAATTATTCCTACCTGTTGTTCGCCGTGTTTGTTTACACTAAAGTCACGTTTGATTGCGAGAGATTTAGCAAGATTTCCGCTCTTGTTGTTCCATAAATGGAGTCAGCTAGTGTGTGGTGTGCTGTTTTGGCCAAATCATTACTCTCCACACACTATAGGAACAAAACTGTTCAATTTAACATAACATGTCGTTATGTGTGGGGTCTCTCACATTTTCAACATCTGTTAAGATTTGAAAAATCTACAAGTGTTGGCCAGCCTTTACCCTCTAATCCAGCTTTACGTCTGTTGATTTCAGTAGGGAAACAACAGTCCAACATCATTCTATTTGTATGAAAAACCAAACCAGTTAATTATTGTCAAGGAATCAAGTATACTTCATCTCTTCAATGCTGACTTGACCAAAGAGAAAAAAACATGCCTGAAGTCTCTCTAGTAACGAGAGAGAGATAAAAGAGTGAGATGTAGCGTGGCTCAGTAATTGACCTCCTCTTCCCTCTGCGATGAAGAGTCGCTCTCAGGAGTCCAGTGTGAACTCCAGCTCATTACCACCCACCTCCTGCAGAGCTAGAGTACTACCATGCTGAATGAGGCCTTCGGTTAAGAAGCTTGTTTTGAACATTTCTGATCAACTTGTGAGCTCCATTTTTCAGCCGATCTAAATCATTTAAAGCGCTGAACCCGGATCACTCGTCTGTTTTATGAGTCCGAGTGTTATCCTGAGCTTTTAGGTTTGAAAACATCAGTCATTTTAAAGTGTCGAAAAGAGCTGACATGATTCCCCGTCTGAGGGCTTCATAGTGTCTTTCATTATTTATGGCAGGGATTGTGTGCGGGCTGCTGTGGCTGCAGGGATGTTGAGATGAGGAGAATTTATTTATCAGGAGATGAAGAGGCTGACCCCATTGGCTTACCCCTGTTGTTACTGCACGTTACACCGCAGCTGCATCCATTTGTAGCTACACGGCGTTTCTGTGCAAGCCTGAAAACAAAACAATTTTGCCAAAGATAAAAGATTGCCCTCGGCCTACTTTAGAGACATTTGGATGCAGATTTGGGGATGGAGACGATTTCTGTTTGAGCTTTTTCAGCTTTGCTGATAACAGCAGGGAAAAACATTACATGTCTGTCGAAGCTAAAAGATTAAATTCAGTACATTTTGGAAAAAAAAGTGTTTTTGCAGGAAGCGTTTAGGTATTGAAGATGAAAGGATTATGATGAGATCAGTCAGTGAGAAGAATAATTACATTTGTTTTGTGCTTTTATGAAAAAGCATGCAAAGAGTGAGGACTGCTTATTTACACTTTTTTTTACACTTTTGCTTTTGTGGCATCAAACCCGCAGCTACTGGAAGCTGAAGCGTGAACCACCGCAGCACAGAAATGGACATTTTAAGGCATTCAGACTCAGAAAGACAAACCCGGAGTCTCTTTGATCTTCTGTATTCCTCTTCGACTGCGGGAGGTTTAAGATTTGCCGTTGAGACAGCGTTCAGTTCAACTCATTCTATTAATATTACAGCTGAGAAGCCTGCAGGAACAGGTTGTTTACACAGGAGAGAGCTGTGTGCACTGTACTAAATCCTCTAATATGACATTCAAGGAAATGAACGCTAATATACCGTGGAAGACATGGTGAAAGTTTAGTGTTTTGTGAAAATGAAAAACCATTTCCTGAAGATCAGAAGAGTCAGAAATTAAAATTAAGACACCCTTGCGTGACAGATTTTAAGCAGCCCCATTTACACTATAAAAGGCACGAATAAACCTGTGGATTTATAGGTTTGTTAGAGCTTCACAAAACAAGATAGCAGTCACTCCAGCCTTGTTGACAGTTTTTCACTGTCATTAGAGAAACGTCGAATGTGCATCCTCAGTTGGTTTCTTCACACTGTGCAGATTTGTACTCAAAATCTTGTCATGATCATATGTTGACAGGGATCTGACGCAAAAGCAGTTGATACTGGTTATGTATCTAGTGTTGTCAATGTATGTAATTGTCATTGTCAGTATATGTGAGCTGTGTCAATTTGTCACTGCAGGTCGCAACCCGGTTGCACGAAAAGGCGTTTAGCGTGCAATAAGAACACCGTTCTTGCTTTTGGCGTGTCATTTGTACGCCATGTAGTCTGTACTGACTGCAATGTTAATGCATCATGTATGAAAAGACCCCAATTGAATACTGTAAGCAGACTACTTGATTACTATAAGCAAATTATTTAAACAGCATTTGTATAGGAATGATTCTGTCCCAAGCTTTTTGATCCATATAAGCGGTTTCCACTGTAGGAGAATATATGGACCCCAGGAAGAACCACTGTCGTCACAACAAACAAACTAAGCATCCTGGAAACGTACCAATATCTCAAAAAGATGATCAGCCTCATCCTTGTTGACAATTTTCACTGGCAATACAGAAAACACCAAATGTTTCCTTGTGAATTTCACAGATTACATTCTCAGTTGCTTTCTTTCAAGCTTTGTTTTGGTGGCCAAGTGTTTGGCATGTTGAGCAAATTTGGACTCAAAAGACGTACAAACTGTGTCAAAAACATGAGGGAAAGTTGGTTAATACAGTGATAGATAAATAAATAAGAAATCACATGTCTGTTGATCTCTCCCATATGCACCAAACAGGGAACGCGTTATCTCATAAAAATAACATGAAGAAATGTATTGAAATGTATGAACAACAATCCACTGCTGCTCATAACAGTTTTTTTTCGCTTTGCTCTGAGAACATTGATCTCCAACTCAGGAAGGCTGCAGGAAAAGTCAATAGACTCAGTGCCTCCTGGGAAATGTAGGCGAAGGATATGGATTAGAGTGCTTTTACATCAATACTGGTTATTATTACAGTAGCTTGTTGCTGCTTTTATTGGTACAACAGTGAGAGGGATGACTTGTTGTGTTTAACTCATGACTAACAGAAAAGCAGACACGGCCCAGACACCCAGGAGGCCTCTGCTCCTCCTCCGCCTCTATCATAGACAGTATATATAAAGGTCTCCATCTCCTCTCATTATGGCGGCCACAAAGAGCGAGAGAGGGGAGGAGGTGAGATAAGAAAGGGGGGAGTGGAAGGAAGGAGGGACTCGGGTCCATGACATTTCCGGAGATTATCCGTTTGCTTAATCTGCTGCCGGCTCACTTTAGTGTGCTTGAGTTTCCATACTTGTGAGGCCCCTGAATGCAGCAATAAAATGTAAATAAGTACTGTACTTTAGTACAAATTGGAGATACTTGTACTTCACTTGAGTCTTTTCTTTTCATGCCACTTTCTAGTTCTCCTCTACTACATTTCAGAGGGAAATATTGTTCTTTTTACTCCACTACATTTATTTGACAGCTTTAGTTATTTTGCAAAACATGTGAAAAACTTGTAAAATATGATGCTTTTTATAAATTAAGCTGTCAATTGACTAGCAACTTATTTGAAAATCATAATTTTTAATGCAAAATGCCAAACACTTCATGGTTCCAGATTCTCAAATTTGAAGATTTGCAGCTTTTCTATTTAATTATTTTAGTATATTTAATTATCTTTTAATAACTTTGAGGTTTGGACTACAAAGTGTCACTTTGGGTGACGTCTTTTCTCATTATTTTCAAAATACAAATTTTACAAAACCAAACAGTCAATTAATGGAGAAAATAATCAGCAGACTAATCCATAATGAAAGTAATCAGTAGTTACAGTCCTATACATATTAGCAACAGTAAAATCCTGCTTTTAAACATCCTCACACTCATTATCTAAAGCTCACATTGGCCCTCACAAACACAGAAATTAAAACTTCTGACATTCAGACTTGGCTTTTGGCAGCATTGTCAACAACTAAATACAGACCCCTCAGTAAATCATTTGATTGCCTGGGCCGACTGTGTGTGTATAAATGTGACAACAGCTCCGTACTGCCAGCAGAAGTGTTGTTAGATGACTCTGCTCTCTAACAGCTCAGTCTGTCATTGTCAGCCATGCAGCAGACGGCTAATGAAGGCAGCGCGACTCACCACATGGTGCTGTGACATCTTGTAACATATTCTCTCTCTTTCTGCCTCCTTCCTCACCTCTCGGTCCCATTTCTGCATTGCTGTCACCTCCTTTCCTTCTCCTGCCTTATTTCTTTTATTTCTTCTTTCTTTATTCTCCAATAAAAATAAAGAATATATTTTTTTTTGTAAAGTAATATTTTTGATCCTGTTTCTCCTAAGAGTTTACCTGCTTGTAACTCAACATTTATATCCTCTGCCAACATATCCTGTTTTTAATGTTTTTATTGTGAAGCATCATTTTTCCAAGTTAGCAAAACATAGTATTGCTATACTTCTTTTCCATATAAACATATAAATAAACATAATGTCAAAAGACACAAGAACACTCTTCAAAAAAAACAAATAAATAAAAATGTAAAAAAGAAATATAAATAAATACTGAATAATAAAATTATATATATATATAAAATAAATAAATAATTAAAACAATAATTATAATAATATAAATCAAACTTACAATTCAAAAATAAGAAAATTAATTATTAAAAAAGGAAATATAAATAACTACTGAATAATAAAATTATATATATATTAAAAAGAATAAATAATAAAAAGTAATTATAATAATACATATCATGCATATAATTAAAAAATAAGAAGATAAATAGTTAAAAAAAGGAAATACAAATAAATACTGAATAATTAAATATAAATATGAAATATATATATTATATATATATTTCTATTTTATTGATAAATAAATAAATAATAAAAACAAGAATTATAATGATACATAATACATTTAAAAGAATAAATGGAAAACAGTAATAATAATCATAAAAACAATAATAATGAAAAATAATACTATTACTGGTTGTATAACTCCTCTGCTAATCTGTCCTCTGTGAATTTGCATTCAAGTGTAAATAGAAACCCTATAACACCTCTGAGCACACTGTTTTTGTACAGTACTTTTGAGTATTGTACACTTCATTTCCCTTGGTAGCCAATTAAGCCCTTGAACACTAACCCGTCTTTCTCTCCTCCTGATCCAGGTACATGTCTGATTCTGGGCTGCATGATCTACCCGGATGGCTGGGACAGCGACGAGGTGAAGCGGATGTGTGGCGAGCAGACGGACAAGTACACGCTGGGGGCCTGCTCGGTGCGCTGGGCCTACATCCTGGCCATCATGGGCATCATGGACGCGCTCATCCTCTCCTTCCTGGCCTTCGTTCTGGGAAACCGTCAGGACAGTCTGATGTCTGAGGAGCTGCTGGGAGACAGTAAGAGGATGATACCTTCATGGCTCATTGTGGGTAGACACAAACAGGGCAGTGAGACAAATTCAGAACACATTTATATCTGCTTTACTCCAACTTTAAAATAACTAATTGATTATTTAAATGGCTGTTTCATTGTCTTTTGAGTGACTACTCCAGTGGTTTCCTTCCTGGGGGTTCAGGACTCATCAAGGGGTCACTGGATCAATTTGAAGGGCCAAGACTGGAAATGATATGTATTTTTGCTGACTTTTCTTTTCTTTTTAATGGATCGTTTTACCACTTCAGGCCTCAAGTCCTTTAAAAGTCACAATTCATTCTTCACCAGATTTTTGGCCACACCAAAAAGTACATATTGTACTTTACCAAACCCATTTCATGGTAATTAATGGAGCACTTTAACAGAGCCAGCTATACAACGGTATACAACGACAAAATAAAAGCTGTAGTGCAATTACACCTGAAATGAGATTCAGGCTATTTTCAAAACAAAACAAATCCACTAAACTTATTAAAAAATTGATTTGGACGCTGGCCTGGATGTCTGCTCTGTGTCTGAATTTTATTCCACTTTTGGTTCGAGGAGCATATAATAAATCTTTAAAGTCATGAGGCTCAAGTCCAAGTAAAGTCAAACTGAGCTGTAAGTCTTTTTTTGCATGAATACTGCCGTCAAAGTTAACGAGATAATAATGCGCAAATTTGTTTTAACGCCACTAATTTCTTTAACATAGTAACGCTAGAGTGAAGATACTGTTATCATATGAAACTAGAAAACCTAAGGAATCCATTGGTACCAACCACGTCATACTAGTTTGTCGTGAAGGAGGCTTTGTGTTGTTAATTGATTTCCAATAATAAATATATACATACATTTGCATAAAGCAGTATATTTGCCCACTCCCGTGTTGATAAGACTATTAAATACTTGACAAATCTCCCTTTAAGGTACATTTTGAACAGATAAAAAATGTGATTCATTTTCGATTAATCATGACTAAATAATTGACAGCCCTTGTGAATACATTAGATTTGTGACTCGTATCCACACCTCGGCTATGTTTTTGGTTTTAATTGGCCTTTCCATTAAAGCTCAGTACAATAATGAGACGGCACACATCAAAGACGCCATCTGATTCCTGCTGCCGTACCTCACATCCCACCAGCAGCTTGAAATTAAAAATGTCCTTGCATAATTTCCCCCGCTCAGGTTATTCATTTTCATACATTAGATGGATGTTATAACCCACCTGCTTGCTGCTGTTACCAGTGAGATTTTTCTGCCTTGATTGGAGCGAGATGACAACTGCACTCGCACCCAGAGAGAATGATTTAAACAGTGAGGAAGGAGGCAGGAAGAAGAGGAGAATACAGATGAAGAGGGACGGAGATGAAAAGCAGTGAGAGGAGAGAAAGATGGGTGACTGAGGGAAAGAATGCACCAATAGCAAGGGTTAATTGAAGCCTGGGGATGCTGGACAGAGTCATGAATTACTAATGGCTGTTTACACAGCTTGCTGCCAGCCTGTCTAAATGAATCACAGCCACCCTATCAGCCGGGACGCAGTCGCCTGTTAGCTCTTATAAGCAAAAAGACTGGGAGGAAGAAGCCATTATCAACCGAGAGACCGGGGAGGGGAGGACAAGACAGAGAGGGATAATGAGCCGAGGAAGAGGACGAGAGAGGAAGAGAGGGCGGCTGTACATGAAATATGAGAATGAAAGTGAAAAGTGGGGGGGATTCATCAAACAGCAGATGAAGTTTAAATGGGATGTTTTCTTATCATGTCACTCAGGAGGATGGATAGTGACACCTGTCCTGACACATCGGAGGGGTGTTTTTACTTCATGCATCCTTTAGAGGAGAAGAAGTTTTATGTGATACTGCCACCTGCTGGTTAAAACATGTCAGCGTCATTGTATTCTCTCCGTACTGAACTGGTTTCTCTCTCTTTTCTCCCCACAGAGAGTGGCAATAACGCCATATAATATCTGGTAATGGTAAAGCAGTCACACACACACATAGACACACACAGGTAAGGATCATGTTTTAGTATAATATTGTTCATAGCAACAGTGAGAAATTGTGAATAATTGCTGTTTAAAAGCGTAAGAGTATGTTTATTTTTAAAAGCACAAGTTGATTTGTTCCACCTACTCCCAAATTTCTAGAGAATTTTCAAATTAAAAGCACAGAAAAACTCTATATTAATGAAAACCATATAAAGCAAATAAGTTTGAGGCTATTTGTCGGCTTTATCAATTAAATGCAAGTCCAACCAGAGGGAATATCCATTCTCCACTATTCTAAGCTACATGAACTCCTCCAGATTCTACATTGTTGTTTTTATTTGCCTGCAGGTCTTGCTGCCTAGACATGATGTTACTTCAGGATCCAGCTTCCCTCTCCTGGTCCAACCTGTGGCTGGGATGCAGAGCTGATGTGTGGGGAAAGAACAGATCGTAGAAGAGGAATGAGAGGAGGTCTGGAAGAGGCCACACAGCCTTGGTGGAGACCAGGATGCCGCTTGTCCTCTCTGAAAGCTCCCCCCTGTAAAATAGCCTTCTCATTCATCTCAAACTGCTTCTTTTTGCAGGATGAATTCTCAAAAAGACTTTCTTAAAGTGTTGGTATGTCACTGCATCATGTTACCCCGAGCTGCTCCAAACTGAAATGCTGAAGTGTCCGTGTGGATGTGAGGAAGGCTGCCAGTGCACAGATTCAGCTGAAGGGGAAAAAAAATATTAAAAAGACTCTTCATGTGGTATTTCAGCTCTAGGACACACACCACGGAGCGACGGCTGCTCAAATCGAATTAAATCAAAACAAATTATCCAGACTTTGACCGACACAAATGAGGACTTAACAGACTTGAGGTCAAAGCTGTCAGATCTTCTTTCTTATCAAGTCAACAAACTCCCTGCAAAGGAGTCTGGCTTTGACACTGTTTGACCTTTGATTTAAAGGGGAGCACTGAAGAAAACGACAGGCTGGATTAACGAACAGAAACGACAGTACTGTTTTGTTCTTATTAAATGTTTGATGTGATAGAATCAAAAGGTAGTAATTAGAGGTTTTGCAGGTTCTAAATAGGAGAAAACACCAATTGTATGAAGTCTATAATCTGTGTACTATAGCTATATGTTGATTATGTCCCTGTACTTTGTCTTGACTTTGAAATGTGCTCTTTGAAATGTCAAGCTATTGGTCCATTATTAGTGTGTGCCATACAGTATCTTGTAATCTGACAGTATTGTGGAGTACTAACGGGGAGTAAGAAGCTAAACTGAACATGAATTGAGGCTGGATACGTTTTGACTCTGTTTTATCTTTTTGTTTCCTTTTATTCTTCAGTCTCCCTGTTAAAAGAGCTAGTTAAACACATGGGTGGTGAGTCTGACTTACATTTAAACAAAAGATCAACACTTTTAAAAGAGAAAGTTGGACATTTTGGGATATCGTATTAGCTTTCTAGCAGAGAGTTAGCATTAGCATAGATAAAAAGATTCATATCTGTCCAGCCAGCAGCCGGTTAGCTTAGCCAAAGCTAGCACAAAGACTGGAAACATACTGTAGCTAGCATGGGTCAGTCGGCAGCAAACAAAACCCTGCCCCAAAGCAATCATCAATTAACATATTTAATTTGTTAAGACTGTACAAAAGCCGGATTATGTGCAAGCTAACTGCTGTAAAATAGTAAATTGCCGCTTTTTACACTTCAGTTTTTGTATGGATTTTAAGAAACCTGACATATCCCATTCAATAGTGCGCTTTAGAGGTGCTGGCATGCGATTTTTGTCACCATTTGACAGAGGCGGGTTAGTTGTTTACTCCTTTCTCCATTTGTGCTAATGTTAAAGGTATAATATGCAAGATTTTCCGAACAAACAATGTGCTGTGCTGCAGTAGTGCTGAGCCACAGCGGACAGACGCCCACTTCGGCTGCATTCATTAAAAACCTGGTAATGCTGCAGCTTCACGCAGGGTTGTACAGAGCTGTGTGCAGTTGTGGTTGTGTTTATTTGTGCTTTAGAACGTAACCGCCGTGAAATAATCAGAAAATAATGTTTTATTTCTCTGATTCACTGCTTTGTTCTCACTAACGCCGCTCCCTCTCTTCATTCACTCTGTAGCTCGCTCAACCATCGCTGCCCTCTCTCCCTCCCTTGCGTGTTGAGGAGGAGGGCCAACATTGAATGCCATGTTTACAACCAACAACCAACAACTGTTACATATTATACCTTTAAGCTAACCGTCTAACAGAGTCCGACAAACATGAGACTCTTCTAAGCTAGCTAACTCTCCGCTAGAAAGCTAACAAGTGCTATTCCCACAATGTCCAATTCCTTGAACATCTTTTTCAAACAAAGTACTTTCGAGTGGCGCACAGCAACATTAGATTTGTGAACCTGTCTCCTTTTATTATTATTTTTATTTCAGGTGTTACCAGGTCAAGCTGAAGGAGTCCTGAGCGTTAAATACAGACTATTACTCCAAAAGGACTCATTGCACTCTCCCGCCCCATCATCAAGTCACATTGCTGCGGCTACAGCTTTTCAGTGAGTGGAGCAAACCAAGTGATGTGTGAAGGCCCGTAAGATGGAGGTATTGTTTCTTTCTCCCAGCTCATTCAGTCGAGACGATGACGAAATGTTGAACCCTTTTCTGTACGGGTCTGTTCAGATGAATAACTTCTAATATGGAATCAAAGTGTGAGATTATAAAAATAAACAAATTTACTAAGGAATGTGTGCACTTGCTTCAGTTTAAAGTGTTAAAAATGTGTTTTGTTAAATTATATCAAGGAAAATATGTCTAAAAACATGGTATATGATTGAGGGCCGCACAGGAAAAGTGCACACATAAAACAAAATATTATCTTTTTCATCTCTTTTCCATAATAAACTGCCATGTTGTGCACCGAAATTGACTTCTCTAATAATTATTTTGTAAAATCTTTGTTAGGTTTTAGCCTTTTTAAAATGATTTAAAAGACTCAAGTGTGAGCTTGTGTTGACAGTGGTGAGCATTTCTAAATCTGCCAGTACAGGACAGTTGACCCTGGCACTTTTTCAGCTGAAATTTCTGTTATCTTCAGATAATAAATATTTCCGAGGTTAGACCATAGTAAGTATAGCATATATTTGGCGATTCAGAGTGGGTCAAAACCTTATGAAATATATTTAAAGGGCTGAAAGAAAGACTTCACATGGTGAGCAGTGGTTGTCCTTGTTATGAAACACAGTGAAGGGCAGGAGCAGCATCATAATTATCAAACACCCAGTGGATTGACCAATACTGGCCAAGATGGAAATATCAAATATTGGATATATACAAGGCCATCTGCTCATATGAATCCTAATCGTGGCCTACAGGGGGCTGTGCATGTGATTTTGTTCTAGTGACCCCATGTGGCTATAATGAGTTACATACCAGACAACAAAACTGATGGATAAAAAAGGGAGACAACTTTGCTATTCTTGAAAATGTCAACTTCAGACTGAGCGAGGTGCCAAAGAAAAGGTTATGTTGTCACCTAAAATCAAGAGACTCTCTCTTCTGGCCATTTTAGGACACCTCAGACCCCTGTGTAGACACTCAGTTATCATCATTCTAAGCTGCATAAATGCTGTATTATATTTTAATCATAACAAGCGTCTGTCAGGTTAGGAATGATGACTTGTAGTTGTTGCAATTTCAGTGGACAACTCGGCAGTTCAATGTGGATGAGATGGAAAAGATATTTTGTTTTATGTACTCTTCCTGTGAAGCCCTCAATCGGATGCTGGCTCCCTTTATTGGCACTCAATCACGGAGAAACCCTGCTATAAAAAAACATTAATAATATACAATATTATCAAAAATGGCATAAAAAATCATAGTATAGTATGTAGAATATTTTCATGAAAAAAATGTGATAGTAGAGTATGTCGAAAAATTTTGTGAAAAAAAGTCAGTGTAGTATGTCGAACTTTTTAATGGAATAACGTCATAGTATAGTATGTAGAATATTTTCATGAAAAAAAAGTCATAGTATAGTAAGTCGAATAGTTTCATGAAAAAAAGTCATAGTATATAGTATGTCGAAAAATTTAATGGAAAAAATGTCATAGTGTAGTATCTTGAAAAATTTTGTGAAAAAAAGTCAGTGTAGTATGTCGACATTTTTAATGGAATAATGTCATAGTGTAGTATGTAGAATATTTTCATGCAAAAAAGTCATATAGTATTTCGAAAAATTTCATGAAAAAAAGTCATAATGTAGTATGTCGAAATTTTTAATGGAATAACGTCATAGTGTAGTATGTCGATTATTTTCATGGAAAAAAAACGTCTTAGTATAATATGTAGAATATTTTCAGAAAAAAGTCATACTATAGTATGTCGAAAAATTTCATGAAAAAAAGTCATAGTATAGTATTAGAAAAAAATAATAAAAAGTGATATAGTATGTCGAAAAAAAGTCATAGTATCGTATGTCTAAAAAAATTTTAATGGAATAACGTCATAGTGTAGTATGTAGAATATTTTCATGCAAAAAAAATCACATTATAGTATTTCGGAAAATTTCATGGAAAAATGTCATAGTATAGTATGTCGAAAAAATTTCATGAAAAAAAAAAAAGTCATAGTGTAGTATGTTGAATATTTTCATAAAAAAAAGTCAGTGTATTATGTCGAAATTTTGAATGGAATAATGTCATAGTGTAGTATGTCGAATATTTTCATAAAAAAGTCATACTATAGTATGTCGAAAAAACAAAAAGTCATTGTATAGTATGTCGAAAAAGTACAAAAAAAAGAAGTTATAGTATAGTATGTCGAAATATTGAAAATTAAACATGAAGACATTTTAACCAGAAATAATGTCATGTCCGTGTGCAACAACGGAAGAATTGGGAATGAGAGTGTGTAGGTATTTTTATGCTTGTGCTTCCTTCTAAATGCTCGACAAATTATCCAAGAGTACTTTTTGGATATCAACTATAAATTTGCGGTTATGAAACCGAATTCTTCAACACAACTTCTGACAGGTAAGCAGGAGCTTTTTGCCATCCTTGAATGTTTTCCGTCTTTTCTGGATTCACGTCTTAGGCCCTGGTCAGACATGGCATTAACATGCGTCCTGGGTAATCAGATCACAAGTGGACAGCTCTAAGTACAGATGTGAACGCACTCGAGACACATTGAGATCCGATCGCTCACACCACATTCAGAGGTGGTCTTGGCCACATATGGCCACATTCTTTTGGCAGTGTGTACGCGAATGTGTTGCGAAACAACAACACTGACACATCTGCGACAGTATGATAATGATGCACTTTGTGTACCCAGTCTGATCTTCTGTAGATATGTAGCCTATAGATGAGATATATTTTAATAAAATACAGTTGTATATAGGGATGTCCATAATTAACCGTTAACCGACATTACGCATTTTAACCGACTAACGCTATCGGTTAAAATGGTTAAAAGAAATGTTAATAATTAACTCAAAAGCTGAGCAGCTCGTCACTTTAAGGAGAAAAGCTGGTCCACCTTACCAGCCCACCTTAAAAGATGGAGCCGGAGTTGCAGGATACAGGAAGTCGGCTCCGGTCTCTGGCTCGCTTGAGCGGAGCGGAGGAGTTGT
>CAKAOH010023440.1:0-20197 GCA_916701665.1 Sebastiscus tertius | reverse complement strand
AAAAAAAAAAAAGTCATAGTGTAGTATGTTGAATATTTTCATAAAAAAAAGTCAGTGTATTATGTCGAAATTTTGAATGGAATAATGTCATAGTGTAGTATGTCGAATATTTTCATAAAAAAGTCATACTATAGTATGTCGAAAAAACAAAAAGTCATTGTATAGTATGTCGAAAAAGTACAAAAAAAAGAAGTTATAGTATAGTATGTCGAAATATTGAAAATTAAACATGAAGACATTTTAACCAGAAATAATGTCATGTCCGTGTGCAACAACGGAAGAATTGGGAATGAGAGTGTGTAGGTATTTTTATGCTTGTGCTTCCTTCTAAATGCTCGACAAATTATCCAAGAGTACTTTTTGGATATCAACTATAAATTTGCGGTTATGAAACCGAATTCTTCAACACAACTTCTGACAGGTAAGCAGGAGCTTTTTGCCATCCTTGAATGTTTTCCGTCTTTTCTGGATTCACGTCTTAGGCCCTGGTCAGACATGGCATTAACATGCGTCCTGGGTAATCAGATCACAAGTGGACAGCTCTAAGTACAGATGTGAACGCACTCGAGACGCATTGAGATCCGATCGCTCACACCACATTCAGAGGTGGTCTTGGCCACATATGGCCACATTCTTTTGGCAGTGTGTACGTGAATGTGTTGCGAAACAACAACACTGACACATCTGCGACAGTATGATAATGATGCACTTTGTGTGCCCAGTCTGATCTTCTGTAGATATGTAGCCTATAGATGAGATATATTTTAATAAAATACAGTTGTACTTAGGGATGTCCATAATTAACCGTTAACCGACATTAGCCGGAGTTGCAGGATACAGGAAGTCGGCTCCGGTCTCTGGCTCGCTTGAGCGGAGCGGAGGAGTTGTAGTTTCGTAGCATTTATTCACCGACAAATAAACTGTAGTATCATTTAGTTTTGTGTGGAACCGCTCAGTGAGCTACATCTCTCGTCTCACACAATATACGTCACCAACACTAGCTAACTTAGCTAAGTTCCACGCACAAATGAAACGTTATCTTACCTGATGTGTTGTGATGTGAAGAACGATCAGACCTGTTGCTGGTGTGAGTACATCTGAGTGGGACGTCAGTTGAGTAGACGGTCCCTAATGTGGCTGAGGATACTTTCGCGTACATGCTGCTAAAAGAATGCGACCATATACGGCTGAGTGATCAGATCTCAATGAGTCTAGAGTGCATTCGCACCTGTACTAACGCTGTGGTCAGACCAGTAGCGAAATACATTTTCGCCAGTTGTTGGACCGCAGGTATCATTTTATCATCATTTGTTTTCATTCGCACTAGATGCCGGAGAGGAGAAGGAGCTTGTTTCCATAGATACCAACAACGTTTCTTTCTGCCATCAAACATGGACGAATTAACCACGGTTCATAACATCACCCGGCGGCGAGCTGTATTCACATACAGTGCCATTGCACTGACTGTATCTAGCAAGCCACACGTCTCTACAGCGGTATGAACCCAAAATAAACAGATTGTGCTGTGATTTAACTGCAATAAACGGATCAAAATGATGCCGAAATAACATCATAATGATGCAGATTAGTAAAAAGTCTGAATTCAAGCTTTGTCAGGTCTGTCCGCGGGACGACAAGCAAACAACTTTTAAAATGATTGTTTTCTGAATGGAGTTCGGATCGATCAGTGCCAGGCTAAGCTAACATTGTAGCTACTCCATCAACGCTCAACATAATGTCATCTAGGCGTAAATACGGCAGCGACGTTGTTGTTTGTACTATAGACAGTCTGTGTATAAAACAGAGTTTCACCTGGTCTCTGTACAAATATGATGTACTATCGTAGATCTGGGTGACCACAGATGGCGACAATAGGCTTTCGAGACAGAGTGTCACGCAAAGTTCTCACTCGAGTTTAAATATTTGAACTCCCGCGAGCGAATACTACACACCGATCTCGTCGCCTGGTGCGAACTCCCATCCATTCGCCTCTTTGCATTGACTTTGTATGTAGTTGCGCTGTACGAAAAGTTGGCTTTGCTCTTGGTGTGAACGTACCATTAGAGATGCCCACCTGTGATCCCATCACCCAGGACACAAGCTAATGTCAGGTCTGAACAGGCCCAAAGACCGCAGCACAAATGTTCCCAGAGACACATGACGCGACGAGTTGTATAAAACTGTCATTACAGTGATTTATTATAATGAACCATGAAAATAGCCAACCAGTGCAGTGTCTGTGAGTCTCTCCCCTCCACACAAACATACACTCACACACACAAATAATAAAAAAAAGACAAGGTTGAAGAGTCCAGAGAGGGAAAAAAAAAATAAAAATAATGCTACAGTCACAGAAACATTCAGCTTTGCCAAGAAGAGCGTTCATATTTACAACCATATTTCAAAAAAATGGGATGGGAGCGAATTGTACAAGCATAGAAAAGAAAAGAAGCGAATATTTACAACCTGTTCCTGGTGAAAGCTGGAGTAACCACCTATACATTAAATTACACTTTCTACAAATAACCATTGATATTCAAAAATAAACCGCTAACGTCCTACCTGTGGGCGACGCCACTCTGCCTACCTCAGAAGACTACAAGCACTCGTTACAAGAAATCACGCACGCACTTCCCGCCGTTAAGCAACCGTACTCTTTCACACAACACACACATACGTACTCGCATTCACACAGCCTCCCGCGGTGGTGAGGCAGGCTCCCAGAAACGGGTCTTTTCTGAATCTGCAGCGGTGAACAGATATTTGTTGTTAGACAGAGGAATAAAAAAAATAATTGTGTTTTTTTCTCTATACAAAAAGCTTTCTCTTTGCTATAATGAGCCACTAGATTAAAACAAATAAATGGTGTAGAGAGCCGACGACAGACGAGAGAGAAGTAAAAGGAATAACTGACAGAGGAGGAGGGTATAGGCTGGAATGTCCATAGATAAACAAAGTGCGGGGCCTTACAACGGGAGTCCAAACAAGACACAGAACACAGAGAGCGTTCCTCTCCGTCATAGGAAGGATATATAAAAACAAACGGAGGCCAGAGAGAGAGGGCTATGAGCACCGGGGGGATCGTCCATCTTCATTTTTACAGTTTGTCTTGAAGATTATGTCACTGTCCTTTTTGTCTAAAATTTTCTGTCCTTGTTTTTTGTGTTTTTTTTAAAAAGTATCCTTTTATCCCACAATCAGCTGTTTTTCCACTGGCCATGTGTTCATAGAAAACGTATCTACAGCTTATGATACACGCCCCTCTCAGGCCGAGTCCTCAGGGGCTGCCGGCGGCCGAGAGGGCGGTCAGTGCCACCCCGTGCTCAGGTACCCCGAGCTGTGGAAGGGGGTCGAGGACGCTGGAGCGCCACGAGTCCCAGAAGGCATCTGGGAGGCGGCGGCCTGGGCTTGGCCTTGTTGAGTCTGTTGGGGAGGTGGAGGGGGAGGTGGAGGCAGTCCGGTCTGCTGAAGGGGCGGGGGGTACGTCGACGGGGGCACTGAAGGGTTGGCGGAGGCGCCTGGGTGCAGCAACGCCGGCTGAAAAGCCCCTAAGTTCTGAAAGTGGTGGGGCTGCGTCGAGGGCGCGGGGGGAGGTGGAGGAGGAGGTGGAGGAGGGGTGAGCGACAGCAGCGTGCCGCCAGTAGGAGGCGCCTGCTGCTGTTGCTGCTGCTGGGGGGTCTGGCCCTGTGGGGGAGGAGGTGGAGGAGGGGCGGTGTTCAGCATGAGCTGGTGCTGCTGGATGGGAGGAGGCTGCAGGTGCAGCAGGGTGGGGCCGGGCATCGGGTGTGGGGGTGGAGGAGGCGGCGGCGGTGGAGCTGCTGAGCTCTGATAGTGCACGCTGTGGGGAATAGTCTGCATCAGGGTCTGAGAACCAGGAGGGTAGGGGGGCGTGACGGCAGCTTTAAACCCAGGGAACTGTCCAGCAGGTGAGGGGCTCTGACCGGGGAAATACGCCGTGGAGACCGGTGGTGCTGGTGGAGGTGGTGGAGGTGGTGGTGGTGGAGCACTCTGGGCGGTGTACTGGGAGAAAGGAGCCGGACCGGTCTGAGCCTGAGGCTGCGGCTGGTTCTGAGGCTGAGCGGAGAACAGCGCCCTCTGGCTGCGGTAGGGAGAGCCCTGAGGCTGAGGTTTGGGGGAGTGGAGGAGGGAGGGTCCGGGGTAGTGGACCGGAGAGGAGGGTAACGGGGTGGGGTGCAGCTTCGTGGGGGTCAGAGGAGCCGGTTTGGGCGCCGCAGGCTTGGTGGTCGGCTGGCTGGTCGGATTGGGCGTCCGAGGCTGACTGTCACCGTCTTCCTCCTTCGCTGGCCGACTGGGAGGCTGGGGGAGAGGACCAGGAGAGCCAGGCTGGGAGGGAGGAGAGAGGAAAAGACATAGAGTTGTTAACCAGAGATGTGTATATATACATATAAATAAATGTATATATGTATATGCCACATTGGGTCTACGTATGTACGTATATATATCTATGGTTGTTAACTAGCTGACATGAATCAGATCTTCATGTGTTGACTTACTGCGTGGGTCGGGGTCTTTTGAAGACTTGGAGATGGGCAATCTCTAAGTGCAGGTGTATCTCCACCTTCTGTCTCGCCATCTAAAAAGAGGAAATGTTGACGTTAACAATACCTCTTAAAAGGGAATCATCTGACATTTTGGGAAATATGTTTATTAGCCTGCCTGCTTCCAGTCTCCATGCCAAGCTAAACTGTTTCCTGGCTATAGCTTTACATTTAACATTTGAGAGTGGCATCTATTCTCATCTAACTCTTGCATACTTCCCAAGCTGTGAAACTCTTCCTGTAATACTGATGATTGAGAGTCAGTATTCTCACCCGTGTCTTTGTCTTTGCTAAGCAGCAGAGCTCTGTGGTAGCTGCGTTCTCGGGCTTGCTCAACAGACGTGGACGACGTCCTAAAAAACATGAGGATCATCACAATCCAATTCTAGTAGTAACACATGAAGTGGAACAGCACATACTAGATATGTTACGATACAGTACATAAGCTGACATGAATGACAACTGGATCTGGAGTCCTTTAGATTCGTCTTTACAGTTACTGTGATATAAAATGACATATACCGTGACGGAAGACTACTAGCTGTTAGCTAGTTAGTTAGCTAGTTTTGATAGTACTCACCATTGTCCCTCTCCTCCTTCCTTCTCCCCTTTCTCTCCAGGCACCTCAGCCTCCTCACTGGTCTGAGGCTCTTTGACAGCGGTGGTGGTGGTGGTGTTGGTGGTGTTGCAGAGAGGAGTGGGAGCAGCAGGGGGTGGAGGAGGTTCACTGGCGGTCTCCAGCGCTACAGGGAAGGCGTCCACGCTCAGAGGTGGCACGGTGGAAACGGGTGAGCTGCACTCTGTTTTGGAGCCGCTGCGACGAGCTTCACGCTGTCGTTTCCTGTATTCTAGCAGGGAAACCTGGGAAGAACCAGAACCTCAATGTCATTTATGAGCAAAGAGCAGGTCTTATGTTAGACCAGTAGAGGGCAGCATTTAGCACTCTAGTTTTTGGATTTGGGAAAGAGTTGTTCATGTTTATTAATATTTTTTAGACTGTCTAAAACCATAGGAATATCATGTATGAATTTTGAAAATGGGCATAGTTCCCCTTTAACTTACATCTACGCTATTCTGATCAACTTAGTAAAATGTTATGAGCTCTGCTCACTCACCTTTTTCTTCTGTGGGGGGTTCTGCGACGACCCTCCTCCCTCACCAGAGCCATCCCCGTTCAGCGAGCGCGAGAAGCCAAGTGCACCTCCCTCCTCAGAGCAGGGGTAGAAGAGCTGCTGCCCCTGGGCTTCACTGAAGGGGGGCTGAGCGACAACTAAAGACGCCGTCCCTGCTGCAGACCCTGCTGCAGCTCCAGCTGCAGCCTCAGGCCTGAAGGGAGATACCAGAGGCTCCAGGGTGTGAGAGGGGGTGAGGTCCCTTAAGTTTGAGTTGACTGGAGAGAAGTTCAGGCCAGCTGGTCCAGTCGGGCCTCTCTCTGGGCTTTTTATCCAGCCGGGAAAAGAGGAAGCACATGTTTCTGCAGATGAGGAAGCCTCACTGCTGCCCTCTACTACCACCACGCCGTCCGCCCGGTCCTCTCCACTGTCCACAGACTCAGCAGCTGGAGGCTGAGGACTCTCTGGAACTGACACCTTGACTTCTGCTGGGAGTCCGTCTGAACTGGGAGCCCTGGCAGTGGGAGAGGAGACCAACGAAGGAGGACGATCGGCCTAGAAGAGGAGGGAGGAATCAACGTCAGGGGACGGTCTTGATAAAGGAAATGCATGTTCAAACTTGTAAATAGAGCAGCAAAAAGGCGTCCTTCACTCACCTCTTGCACACTGGGTTTCCGGCTGACCTCTGGGGAGCTTTCCACTGAAGATTCACTCTGTGAAACAAGAACAGACTTAGTCACTCCAGTTCTTTTCCTCAAGTGAACAAATGTGCAGCCTCTCTGGGGTTTCCATGTGGACAGTCTTACCTCCTGAAGGGCGTTAAGTGTCTGTGTTGGGGTGCTGGGCGAGGCCTCTGTACTGGGCTCCTCCGTTCGGGGACGCGGCGGGGTCGCCAGTAAGACGGGGGTTGCGGGTGCCTCCGATTGGTCCACCCTGGTGGGCGTGGCACAAGGGGAGCCGTAGGGTGTCGAGCCCTCGGACATGCAGGCATCTAACGGACTCAACCGCCGCTTTTTCAAAGGTGTGGGCAACTCTGTAGGAAGAGATACGATGTGTGCTTTAGCTGAACATTCATCCAATATAGTGTTTTCCCTTCTACTTTAATGTAGTTAAGGGGAGACACTGCAGGTGAATAGGGTAAACATTTTAACAAATACATATCACCATGAAACATCCCCAATTATTTTTTTGTATAACAAGTTTTCTGAAATGTTTAAATATGCAAATTAGGCATTATCTTATTAAAATATGTACTATTTTTCATACATTTTCAGAACATAAATCTGAACTTTGGATAAAATCCAGGTTCAAAATTATTCTTTCATTTTGTTGACAAATTAGAGTCAAAGGTTTTTACTGAGGGGATTTTGGATACCTGTTTTTATCACTCCATAAATCAGAAAATACTGTCAACAGCCATAAAAAAAAAAACTATTTTTGCCATGTTTTTAGGAATAACGTGTTCTATAAATCACGCTATGAATGATATATGAACAAACCCCTCTGTAAAATCCTTCAGATTATAGATAAATTGGGCTTAAGTTTGCCATGTTATATGATTTGAGCATATTTTTTATGCTAAATGCAGTACCTGTGAGGTTTTCTGGACAATATTTGTCATTGTTTTGTGTTGTTAATTGATTTCCAATAATAAATATAAACATACATTTGCATAAAGCAGCATATTTGCCCACTCCCATGTTGATAAGAGTATTAAATACTTGACAAATTTCCCTTTCAGGTACATTTTGAACAGATAAAAAAGCTAGACCAACCTTCTACATCTATTAGAGTCTTAAATGTTGAATAAAAAAATGTTTGTTTTCAACCTGGCATTTGTCTCATTTGGTCAGACACGTTAATGCTGCACCAGACTGAGTGCTGGCTTCTTACCTGGTAGCAAGCAAGTGCCGTTGTAGGGTAGAGGGCTGTCAGAGTCTCCGTTGATGGAGGGGCTGAGAGGACCCTCGCTGGGCATGAGGAGGCTCGGTCGTCTGGCCGGGCTGGTGGAGCCCTCCTCCTCTAGAGCCTGCTTCAACCATCGCTGTAACGAAGAATAGACGTTCAGTTAACTTGATACTGATGGCCTTGTTTCTCTTGAGTATAAAAAAGCCAGATGGGAATATTTCTAAAGCAGGAGTCTGTACCTTCTTGCAGGATCCGGTGGTTGGCGGCGTTTCAGGCAGTTCTCTGGAACGCCGTCTCCCAGTGGGGACTCCGGGAGTGGTGGGGCTGCGGTTTGCCAGGAATGGCGACGAGAAGCGGACGTAGTGTTTGGGCGTGCTGTAGACCTGTGGAGAGCAGGCCATGCCCGGTAGGGCGTTGAGCTGCGTAGCGAGTACTTCAGGGTCACTGCTTATTCTCAGCGGCCTCTCTGGCACCGGCTCTGGGGTTCGTACGCCACCGCGGTCCTGCTGCTTCTCTCCCACCCACTCACTCACAAAGTGCTGTTGGAAAGAGAAGATGTATCTAACTATTTAACAACCTGTAGGGTTTCCCACATATTAAATGTGTTTGATATGATGTGTATATTTGCCAAAACAAATTAGCTATTAAAAGTGTCTTTGTTTACAAGTAGCTCAATTTTAAGAACAAAATATGAATAAAACAGTCAAGTATAGGTGTCCAACAACCACACTATTGCTCAGTAACGGTGACATTGCTGTTGCCCATGCAGAAATAGTGCTGTGGCCGTACCTTTTTAGTTTTGAAGTTCTTGCTGCCATTGCGATTTCTGTCGGGTGCAGGTGAGCTGCTGTGCGGCGGGCTGTCCGAGTCCGGTGCTTCGGAGGGGAGGGCCTCCGGCTCTGGTGCCATGGGCATCTCTCCTTCGGGGGCTTCGTTGCTCAGAGGCTCCACAGACTCCGTCGGAGAGCCGGGGGCCAAGTCGGAACAAGTGCTGATGGTGCGAGCTCGCCGGCGCTGCTGGCCAATGTGCGTGCGGTTCCTTGAGAAACTTTTTCTGTTCCTTGAGCTTTTGACCTTGGCCGGCTTTAGTCCTGGCTCCTCTTTCACCTCCAGAAATGGCTGTGAGAAAGACAGTAGAGTATTTATATCTGTTAAAATGATGCAAAGTTAAAGATGCTCCCACAAACAAGCCTCTCTGTGCCCACTAGTGACATGTTGTCCTTGATAGATCATGTGTTTTGTTGTTGACAAGTATTCGCTCATATACAGTGGGTTTTTTTCCTCTAGAAAAACTAATAAAGAAAAGAAAAGAAAGAAAAATTCTATGTGAAAATATTTTGTTCTACCAGCCTTCACCAGTCTATTTAAGTACTCAAAAGAACACAAGTGTTTTTGTGTCTCAATGCTCTCACCTGCATGACAGCTGGAGAATCTGCCATCTCTGGCGTGGCTGGCGGCTCCTCCTTGATGTCACTGCGGCACCCGCCCTCCGTCTTGACGCTGCCGATTCTCTCCAGGGCCTGCTCTCTACGTTTCTCTCTCTTCTCCATGCGGGCGAAGGCTTGCAGGATGGCCTCCATCTTCCTCTCTTCTCGTGTCTGCAGAGAGATAGGCGTGGGGTTCGGAAGAGGGGTGATGAACGGGAAGAGGGAGCAGAGACTATTAGTCGATGGAGTACGACTCTCCCACATAACCCCAGAGGTAGCGAGACGACGGGTTAACGTGTGCTACACAGCGAAAGCCGATCTAGCTGAAGTGCAAGAGTGAAAGAAAGGCGTGATGGTGACCCCTCGCTTTCACAATAAGAGAAAACAAAAAGGAGAGAAGGTCAGGCAGGCGCAACAGGAATAAATGTTGAGGATGTAAATGGACTGTATTTATGTAGCGCTTTTCTACCTTAATGGACAAAGAGCTTTACAGTTAAACACCGACAAACCAGGAGGTTGCATGTCTAATGTGTTCCTATATGCCACAAATAACCCCAGCTGTACCTCCACCAAAAAAACTCAAACAAAGAGATCGACCTGCAGTCAGAACACCACCTCTGAAAAGATTCATACCACGAAAAACATACTGAAACAACAGACATATTGCTGAGAGATCAGGCTGAAGACAGGTGTCTGTGAAGACGGGACAGTTAGTACGCTGGTAAGTCAGTCACCTCAGGGAGATTTGGGGGTGGGGAGGCTGGTAGATGGGTGGAGTAGGGTTGGCTATGAATGGGTCAAGTTTACCTCCTTGTGTTTCAGTCCCTTCCAGCTGGAAGCCGCCCCGACAGGGAGATGGGACTGCTCCGCTGGGTTGGCCTGAATGTTCGATAAAGAGACAGCCCAGTTTAGAAGAGACATGTCCCCCCTAAACAAGGCTTCACAAACACTGGACAGGGCTACACTAGAGACTCCCTCATCTTCTGCTGGTGCTAAATAGGCCTGGTTTAGGTGTTAGACAGGTTCGTAATATCTTACTATAGACAACACTGGTAACTATGGGACTAATGACACCACAAAACTGCCAAATAACGTATTCCTGACGACATCTAGGTTAAGGGTATTTTCTGAAATAGCTGATGTTTTTTACATTTTTGTGGATCACACCTGCCATGCCACTTCAGGGGTTTTCATCCTTATAACAACCTCTCCATTATATCACAATACAAGCTTGTTAAGGCCTCTTTAAACTGGGCGGAAACTTGACTAATACGAAATACGGTAAAACTAAACCAACCAATCAGAAGAATACACTGGTCGGCACAACATTTTCTAAGTACCATTTTTTTAAATGCAGTTTAGGAAACAAAAACACACACGTGCACATGGGACTCTGGTAAAGAAAACTATGGCCAAAAGGTTGTCCATTGTTTTGCTGCAAAAAAAAAGAAAGTGCACCCCTCACACCAGGTTCAAAACCGTGAACCTGGGGCGTTCTTGTTCTCCCTGTGCCCGTGTGGATAGGTTAAGTGGTTAATCTCTATGTGTCGGCACTGTGATTGACTTTCCTTTGACCCAATCAAGTCAGCTGGGATTGGCTACAAGGATAAGCAGGTAATGGATGGACCCAAAAACAACTTTATTGCCCCCAAGTGTAAAATTGTCTCACAGCCAGGTAGAACGCAGACTTGCAGACAACAAAACGCCACTAGTAAATCAACATTTAATCTATACTGTCAAACCAGGATGTGTTTACAAACAATAGTTGTTTAAGTAGGCAAAATATCATGCCAACACACAACAATGTCATCTCCCCCCGCGCCTTATCGCGCCATAGATTTACAACACCCACATGCATCTACTACGCGTCAGATTGTGAATGCACTGATCCAGCAGCAGAGCTCTCTCCTGGGTCACATAGAAACCAGCCTATTGGATCTCCCAAAGTCAATACGGCCCTGGCAACAAGGCTCTACCCTCTGCAGCCCTCCTCCTCCTCCTCCTCCCTGCCGCTCTGCCTCCCACTATCTATCCCTCTCTGGCCGATTAGCACAACTGTATGTTGGCCAAAGATGAGTCAGCACTTTACACCTCGGGTCCACCGTGTGAAATGAAGCTGACTGCGGGGTAATTTCCACAGTGTCTGTGTAATGTGTGTGTGTGTGTGTGTGTGTGTGTTTGATGCCATCTCTCAGGGACATTAGGCTGTTTGGCAGGAAAACGAGGGGTTGAACCGGTAATTGGCCATTTCAAACTTCTAACCGCAATGAAAGCGAGAGGAGAGCTACACTCATGATGCACACTGGGGGACAGTTTCAGCTCGCATGACGACACAACATACTGGTTTGCTCCCACTGACGGGAGATGGTGTTGTAAACATGTGACACTATTAAATCTCTAATATGCTGGAGGGAAAAAAAACAAGCAACAAATGAGGAAAATAAACTGCTTAATGACAGACAAGCACGAAGCCTCAGTACTGTGAAGCAGAAAAACAAATAGGGCTGAGCAAAACAGCAACAGGGGCATTGACAGAGCAGATAAGTGATGAAGAGGAGGGTGGTTTAATGGAAGGGAGGTAGAGGACAGCTGCTCCTATCCAAGCCAGACACATAGTTAGGTCCACACCCAGAGCAACAGGGGACAGATTTATTTTTTTATTTTGGCTCTTTCTGCTGGGTGGCTGCATGGCAAAACAAAAAAAGCTGTAGCCCCCTAGCTTGGCACACTTACCATCTTCCTCCTCCTCTCTGCAATCTGCTCCTCTGACTCCATCTCTACTTCATTGCTAACGGAGGTTTTGTCTTCTAGATCCTCATATAACTCAGGATCCTGTAAGAGGAGGGGAGAGGGGGGTATGGCGCTTTATCACGGCTGATCAGTCAGTCTGGCTACAGACTAGAGGGAGACAGGTGAGAGGGGAGGAGAGGGGAGGTGAGGGAGGAGGAGGAGGGGGAGTAACCTGAAATATATACGAGGGGAGTAGCTGCTTGTTTTTAGGGGTCAGTCTGTGCACAAAACACACATGCTCAGAACTCGTCTTTGGCTTAACGCTACGTTCACATCAAACACAAAGCAAATTTTTCGACTCGCATGTTTGACCGCTCGCTGGGATCATTTGTGTTCGTTCACATCGCTCGTGCCAGAGAGGAGGTTGGGTTTACCTCCATGTAGATACCAACAACGTTTCTTCAACCATGGAAGAAATAACCACTTTTGTTGCTTTGTTTATATTGTGGAAGTCCCAGATATGTCGGAAAACGAAACTATCGGCGTGTCTGGGTTCATAACATCACCCGGCGGTGCTCGGTTAATTTCACCAAACTGTATTCACTGTGTCTAGCAAGCTACACATCACTACTGCAGCAGGAACACAAAATAAACAGATTGTGCTGTGATTTAATTGCAATAAAGGGATCAAAATGATGCCGAAATAACAACATAATGATGCCGATTTGTAAAAAGTCTGAATTCATGCTTTGTCAGGTCTGTCTGCAAGACGATTAGCAAATAACTTTTAAAATGCTTGTTTTCTGTATGGAGTTTGGCTCGATCAGTGCTAGGCTATGCAGCTGCTCCATCAACACTCAACATAGCGTCATCTAGGCATAAATACGGCAGCGACATTGTTGTTTATACAAAGTTCTCGCTCGACTTGAAATATTTGAACTCCTTTGTATGTAATCTTGTTGTGCGAAAAGTTTGCTTCGTGTTTGGTGTGAATGCCCCATTACGCTTGTTGTTCATAAATGACGGTTAATGAATACTAACTGTTTCCCTCTTACAAAACGAACCATTTAGCAGCTGACATACTCTGCCCTGCCTTCTGTGGGAGCATATGGTTGTAATGGAGATGACTTTTAGACATTTTATCTCCTCTGTTGGAAGATCTCATCTCACCTTTCTTCCTTACAGCTGTGACACCACTCTTCAAAATGCTTTTACGTTTCGTCTTAAACTATGTGATACTCTGGACCGATGTCTAAATCATCAAGCACCACATTTTCAAATACACTAACAACATTTCTCTGATCTCAAACTGCTGAATGAACCCAATTTGTAACAATTTGGCTCGGTCACGGCGAGTGAAAATTGCTTTTCTGGAACAGACGCAGATGCTGTTAACACATCGGAGAGAAAACGCCACTCTCTGAGTGTGTTGCACAAAAGGGTAATACACTGCAACACATCGCTGCCAGACACAAAAGTGTCTTGTGCAATGAAAGTAAATCTGAACTATGTCGTCAAATTATTAGTTATGGGGGTCAGAGGTGAATGCATAAAGGGATGATGGGAAAAAAGAGGGAACTAAAGAGGATGTAGAGTGACTAACAATGGAAAACACATGCACAAAACATTTAACTAAATACATGCATGGACCTCAAGGGTGAATGTATATTGACAAAAATACACTATAGTAGACTACTGCTCACATGTTACATGTTTAAAGTGTTAAAGAAAGGTGAGATTGGGTGCATTTAGTTCAGAAAAGTGTAATCTTGCCTGGTTGTTGGAGATGGAGAGGCGGAGAGGAGACAGTTTCCTCTGTTTGCCATCGCCTACGCTTTTGCTCTTCCCGTCGCAGTCCAGACCCATGTTCTGGTTCTGGCCCAGGTCGTCTCGGACCGTCTCCTTGTCCTTGCGACTCCCTCGGCGCCGGCCTCCAGAGCCCAGGTTCTCCGTGGGTTCTAGGTTGTGCTTGAGCACCGGGCACTCCTGGTTCCCCTTCACACAGGCACAGTCCACCTTGTATTTACTACAAATATTAAAAAGAAGAGGAAGAAGTTAGAAGGCAAAATGATTGTGGTTCTGAATGCTACACGTCAAGTTTACTCCTTGAAACTCACCAGCTGCCATAGTCATAATCAAAACCAATGGTGATCTCTGTGCCTTTGGCGATAGGCCTCAACGAGTAGATGTATAAATGCAGCATGCCGTCCTCAATGACGTGCCGCACCTGAGGGAGGTTAGGCAAAACATTAGTTTAGACTAATTACTTATAAATACAGAGAGTAATGTAATATTATAACTGTGCATAAGGGCTGATTTAATTAAAATAGGCAAGGTTCATCTCGGCTGTGTCTGAAATCACATACTATACACTACACACTCAATATGTGTACTATCGTTCAACATACTTTTGTCAATGTTTTTGGGATGTTTACTTACTTCAGAATTCGGGGTGCAGGAGCGACGGATGAAGCGTGCCTCGTTGCCGAAGCTGCGAGCGTCCACGCACATCTCCAGTCCGTCAAATTTAGAATAAAATAACACAAAGGGGTATGGCCTAAAGAGAGAAACAAGTGAGGTCAATGCATGTGTTAATAACTCACATAAAAACATCACATTGTAATGAACTTCAAGGCAAAGTTATCCATCCCCAGAGCCCTTAATATTGGTTAACTTCATTGACCCGCATAAAAAAAAAAAAACTAATTTATATTCTTAAGAACTCCAAGGAGAAATCCCTTAGATAAGTCACTAGCATCCTGACCTCTTGAAGAAGTATCCATTGGCCTCAAACTGCTGTCGAAGCATGAACTTTCCCCGGTACTCAATGATGAGGGAGTCTGGGGCCAAGTCTCGCACCGCCTTCAGGATCTTCTTGTTCTTCTGAACTTGACTCTGGAAGAGAGAGACGGTCAGACGTTAGTACAGATCAGAGACCTGCTAAAACCATGCAGTTTTTTTGAATGCAGTATAAATGTGTTATTTTCGCCTATTCTAAAATAGTGTATCTGAATATTTCTGCATACTGGGGTCCCTAAACAGTCTTGGAATAACATAAATTGTGTCTCACTGTAAAGCTGAGACTATTGTGGATCCAATGAGCCCAACTGTATTCATGTGTGATGATGTTAGTCCCCATAATAGACATTTCATTGTAGTGAGACCATTTCTTGAAACTTAACCTCACTGTATAAATGACCTGTGGTGACCTCTAGGATAATCACAGCCTCATGAAACTTTACAGCCACAAACTACAGAACTAGAACATTCAGAGAATGGATGGCTTTCCTAGTTAGATTGACAATAAGGGGGTTTCTGAGCAGTTTATACAACAGAAGTGCTCGCCATCCAATCGGCAAAAAATGCAATTCTTGCTGAAATCTCCAAATGCCAAAGGTTTATGATACCAAATCACAGCATGGTTTTTTTTCTATGGTGTTCCTCAAGGTCTTTGTGTCTTTATGTGGTATTTTGGAGGGAGTTTTTATCAATTCTTGAGTGGTAAAAAATGGTTAAATTGTTAACAAACAGTGTTGAGCTGCATCTCAAATTAATGTTCAGGTTCCCAGCTTTCAGATGATTTACACCACTTTTATGTATCTACTGTTGACTATTTATCTCCCCCTAAAGACCCCCTGTATCCCCCTAAAGAAGAGAAAAACGGGTCTATGAAAAAGAGGGGTGGAGTGGAAAAGGTACACAAAAAAAAGCTAGTGTGGTAGATTGACTACATGCAAGTATAGGAAATTGTCAGGGTATGATGTCCTGTTCACAAGAGATTTTAAAGATGGGCGAGTTTGGACATCTGACTGTAAACAGGTTTCTACCTCCACAGGCGGTTTGAAAGAGGCGGGGTGCGTGTTGTACGCCAGGCTCTTGCCGTCGCCTTGCTCTTTGACACGCAACAGGACCTGGACGTCCTCGCTGTACTGATTGCTGCTCGCCTCCTCGTAGCGCTCCATCCACGTCTTGATCTTGTTCTCCCACAGAGACGGGTGCTCCGTCGGCTCCTGCTCTGGAGCTGCACCCTGAGGAAAGACAAACAGTACAGTTGTTGGTACATGTGGTTCAAGTTTTAACAGAAGACAACTACAGGAATCTGAATGCCATGGCTGAGTGTTGTGTTCAGTGAGTTTACCTTTACTCTGGAAGATTTTCTGGACCCCTCTCTGAAGGCCTGCCAGGGAAGTAACGACACTTTAATGTTAAGATCAAGCATATAACACATAACGTGCTTTGACTGGGTTCATTAGAAAGTAGTCAAATCTGACCTTCTTAGCTCGGGCCGAGGATGCTGGAGACTCCCTATCACCACTCTTTTTACGTTTTTTGTCAGTCTGTTTATTGCCAAGGCGCCCAGTGGTGAGGGTGATGGTGGTAGGCGTGTGTTGGAAGGTGGAGTAGAGCTCTAGCGGCACCTCATCTCCACTCTCTGTAGCACTGGTGTCCCCATCTGAGTAAGCAAACAAACACACATTAGGAGGGAGCTGCAGGGGATAAAAAGAGCTTATCCACATTACAATAACTGAAGATGTTACAGCACAGATTAGAAACAGGATTTTGCTTTTCGTCCAGCAGGTGTCAGTGTGTCCTCGGCACAGGCTGAGTGAAACTGGTCTGACCTGCAGGGGGAGGAGGCTGCATCCTGACAGCCTCCAACCTGCTGGGTTCACTAACAATCTGGCCATTTACTGCAGCAGTAAAAGCAGAACTGAAAGAGCTGTGAACTCTCATAGAAAACATCTAACAACTCATGACTTGCAGCGGGGGATGCAGCTCTCAAAATAACAACCTACAACTGTATTTTATCCAACTTTGTGTCAATATATTGTAACTTTGTTTATCTTTAAAGTAGGGGTGGGCGATATGGCCTAAAATGTATATCACAGTTTCTTTTGGTTTTTGCGGCGACGGTATTATATCACCGTATTACAAAATTAAAAGGGATATTTCACTCAAAACATGATTCTATCTCTTTTCTTTCTATTGGCAATGTAAGGGGACATGTCTTTAGAAAGAAAAATCTATTTTTTAAAACAGATGTGTTTATTGGCTCCAAATAAAATGCGTTATAGGCCTACATTCGTTTTGGGAGGAGTAGCCTGCCTGCCTCCCATAATGTGAATGTAATGTGATTCATTCAGAGTTAATAGTAACAGCCATGCTGTTGTTTTCAGTTGTGAGTGAACGGTGGCCAATTGTGGAGCAACCTGGATCTCAGCAATAAAGAACATTTGGAAAAAATATAGTTTTTTCACATATTTAGCCTACTGTTGTTTTACAATTTCAAAGTTTTTCACCTCTTTTCACAACAACTGGGAATGACATTACATTTAAAAGAATTTACATCTTTCAAGAAACCGAAGGGTGACTTGATAACCTTTTACATCTTAACCCACATGAAGAAAGAGTTTGAAAATATGCAGTGTAGATGGTGTTGGACCGGTACTGTACAGAAGACATACGGACCGTGAGCAGCGTGGCTCGGCTGTGGGTGGCTCATCTACAGATCTGTCGTGTGTCGCCTATTTTGTTTCTGCGTGATGTGCGCAGTTCTCAGCAAAAATAGACAGTGAAAATGATCTGTTGAGGGCTGCAGTAGCAGCTCCGTAGCAGCAATGCTGCCTGTGTGGACGCCACACACGTACGAGCCAAAACAGAACGGCGGTAGCCTGTACGTAACTATAGTCAACCTGTGTGGGTGTGACGAAGTTTAACAGGTGTTGTATTACTCTTGTGTGTGTGTGTGTGTGTGTGTGTGTGTGTGTGTGTGTGTGTGTGTACTAAAACCACAACGTCTGTGTGTTTATCACGGTAATGACGATATTGCAAAATCCATGTCATCGCCAAACTTGACACCGGTGATGAAACCGGTATACCGCCCACCCCTACTTCAAAAGGTAAATTAAAACATGAAGGTGAAGACTCAGACCTGTATATCCATCGGTGTAGTCTTGCTTACCAGACAAGCATTCTCGTTTCCTGGTTTGCAGCAGGATGGCCCTCTCTCTATCCAGGTGTCGAGGTTGGCAGCGTTCACACAGGTAGGTCTCAGGAATGTTCTGCCTGTCGATGCCCATGCAGTCTATATGCTGCCAGGCACTAAAAAAGCAGAAAAAGATTGTTAATAAGCTTTTAAATCATTGTATGGCGTTGCTCAAAACAACTTTGGGCCACAGGAGGAAGATGCGCCTGAGTCATCAACTAATTAACATCATGAAACAGATCCAGTAAACAATGACGTGTCAACTCTCACCTGCACTTGTCACAGCAGATCATGTAACCGTCATCATGGGTGAAGCCACAGATGCAGCGGGTGATGTCAGCCCCGTAGCTGCCATCCTCTGAGGTGCTGAGCGTGGTGCCCCGGGATGCTTCGTCCTGGCCCCCTGGAACAAACAACCCCCCCTCTCCTTGTCGGATCAACATGGAGGGGGGAGGGGAGGCCGGTGGAGTGGGTGGGGGCCGCGCCCCATAGTTATGGTCCTGATGGAGGAATGGAAGAAGGCAAATGACAGTTTAGTACAGTGATAATTCATACAGAAAAATCACCGAAATGTGTAGTATGGACCATTTTGTGAGGGTAAGGACTGGGGCTGCGACTAACGATTATTTTCATTGTCGATTTATCTGACGATTCTTTCCTCGATTGATCGATTGATAGTTGTTTGGTCCAGAAAATGGTGAAAAAAGTCGATCAGTGTTTCCCAAAGCCCAAGATGACGTCCTTAAACGTCTTGTTTTGTCCACAACTCACAGATATTCAGTTTACTGTCATAGAGGAGTAAAGAAACCGGAAAATATTCACATTTAAGAAGCTGGAATCAGAGAATTTTGAATTTTTTTTCCCTTAAAAAAATTACTCAAACCAAACCTGAAGATGTGTTACTGATTCCCAGGCGCATGAGAAAGGCAAACTACTGATTATTTTCATTATCAATTAACCAATTATTTTTCGATTAATCATTAATCAAACAGAAAACTGTAAAAAAATAAAAATAAATAATACTCATCAAAATTTCCTAAAGCCCAAGTTGATGTCATCAAATGTCTTATTTTGTCCGAACAACGGTTAAAAAAAACAAAAATATTGAATTTACTATAATGTAAGACAAGAAAGGGTTTTTTTTTTGTTTAGTTTTTTCTCTTCTTTCTTTTCTTTTACTACCGTTTATGCTTGCTTGTGAGTTTTGTGTATATGGATATGTTTTGCGTTAAGTGTTCTCTGTTTGATCGGTTGTTGTTTTTGATGAGTAATAATGTCCTTTTTTTAATTTGTATAAATAGAAGAAGACTCTGAATAAGCCTTACAGGCTTCTTTCCTCACCTGCACTAAAAATAGTGTTTTCTCTTATTGCAGGTATTTTATATCCAAACAATTGTGCAAATAAATAAAACTAAAATTCTCACATTTGAGAAGCTGGGACCATGAAATGTTTGCCATGTTTCCTTTAACAATTACGTCAGCCTAAAACTCAAATCAATGATTAACAGAGAGGGAGGTCTCACGGTGTGTAGGTTGTGCGTAATAGGGAAGAACAGTGTATGTACTCACAGCGTAAGGCAGGCCAATGTAACTGTGGGAATGGTGAGAGCTGCTGCTGTAGATCTGGTGTGGGTAGCTGGACTTCTCCACCACCACAGGGCTGGCCTCCACCGATTCTGGTCTGCTGAGCAGCAACACAAACAAAGAGAGCACATTACTGTACTGCACTGAAACACTCAGATAACGAGGTTACACAGACTGATTGTTTCCCTCAGACACTGTGAGGAAGTGTTGTGTGCGTCAGTGTGCTGAGCAGGGAAGCACGGTAGATACTTATGCTGCTGCTGCTGGTGACACACAAGTAGAGAGGTAACAATATAGATGCATGTTGTTATAATATAGACAGTAACACTGACAGGGAGCCTGGAGCAATAGGTCACTGCACGCACCCACCCACTGGTGGAAAGTACATTTACTTATGTACGAGTATTACCATTTTATGCTATTTTTATTTTATTTTATTTATTTAGGTTCTGGCAACAATTACATATATATCCAGTTCTGAATATGTACAGAACCATTTTTTTCATGTTTTTTGAACAACCTTAACAATACACAACATAAAAACAACAGGATTTATGCTGTTATACTTCTACTGCACTCCATTACTTTTCACATCATTACATTTATTTGACAGCTGTTTCTACCCCAGAGCTATACGTGAACTGAACACTCACACTGACTGTTTACATACGTTTTTACATTTCAACTAGAACCCTTTGTATGTGTATATATATAGAACTACAGATGTTTACATTTAAACTGCTCCTTAGTTTTAATCCTTTGTACATATTTATTCCAGTATTTATTTATTACTTGTATATAGAGCCAATACAACACAGCAACGTGCAATATCTTAATGTTTTTGTAGATCACGCAAATACATATTTTCTTTTCATAATACATCTTTTTTTT
>CAKAOH010023439.1:0-25653 GCA_916701665.1 Sebastiscus tertius | reverse complement strand
GAGAGGGAGAGAGGGAAGAGAGAGAGAGGGAGAGAGAGGGGGAGGGGGAGAGAGAGAGGGAGAGAGGGAAGAGCGAGAGAGAGAGAGAGAGAGACTCTCTCCTCCATTTTGGTTTCCTTGACAACAAATTAAGAGAGGTAGAGAGATGGAGAGTGTCTTTCATCACCTTCTCATCCCAACTCGTCACATCCTGACGTTTTGTCGGACCTCATCTTTGGTTTTAGAAAATGGGTAGATTTTCTTTTAAAGGGGCTGTTTGTAAGAATCAGAAATGCTTGTTAACAGCGACACCTGTGGCCGTTAAGTCAACGAAGGTCAGCGTCCTGTTGCTCGCGCTTGTGCTCGCTCTACATAGACATGAACGAGCATCGCTCCAAACAGTGAGGCAACACACGTCAGCTAAAACCACAATATCACTCTATATTTCAGCTGCTTGGCAGTAATGTTAGCTGACCAGACGAAGGTCTCTCCATGAATCAATGCTGATCCTAGTGTTGGCTTCTCCTGCCTCAGCCTCCCAACCGCGGCCGGAGGGAACAGGGGCAACACCGGAGTTTTGGTCGGAGACGATAACATTTCTCGCTGCAGAGCCCCGTCACTTCACAAGACACGGGAAACCTCTGTTGGTCTGGAGAAGCTGCAGCAGTTATTTCTGCACAAACGTCCACTGTACATTCACTAGATATTCTCAGAGCTAAACTAAGTCTAGTGACACAGACAGGTGAGGAGAGACAGACAGGTGAGGAGAGACAGACAGGTGAGGAGAGAGAGACAGGTGAGGAGAGAGAGACAGGAGTGAACATTTTCTGCAGAGATTTTTACTAAAATTGAAACAGAGTTAACAATGAAGGCAGCTTCATGTCTGCCACCTGGTCACCTGACTGATGCTCAGAACTGATACTGCAGAACACCTGACATAAGCCCCGCCCCCCTCCGACTCTGAATGACACAACACAAAAAACATGATATTTAATCTGTCTTTGTTCTAAATGGAGAGATTTACCTCCAGAGAGCCTCCACCATCTGCTGCACACACACACACACACACACACACACACACACACACACACACACACACACACACACACAAATGTTCCAGATTATTTTCATACTAAATAAAATCTGTGATCAACAAAGTCTATATAATAATAATAATAACAGTCAGTCCGTGATAAAAACATTAGAGGATGTAATCAGCTATACTCACATACTGTATATATATATATATATATATATATATATATATATATATATATATGTATATATATATAAATATTTCAAAAAATAAAACATCACTGGATGAGAAAAACAACAAATGTGTCATGTTTTAAGGGCACTTAGAACAACATTTCACAGAGAACATTAGTCATCAACTCCGTTCTATCCCTTATGATCACTCAGTTTGACACCCCTCTATTATATATTATGTATAAATATTTATATATATTATAGAAATATTCCCACAGCACTAATTCAACAATGACACACTGATTCATTACAGTTTAACTGTTCATCAAACTCAACACTTCCTGCAGGTTTTTCAAATTAAAAGCCCACCAGGAGTTGGAGGTGTCACTTCCTTTAACAGAAAACTAAAAGCTGACAGGAAGTGAAAATCATCGAGTTTTACTAAATATAATTTGATTAATGTCACTCCACACGTTTCTTAATAACAGCTGTTAGTGGCGGATGTGACATATATCTAAATAATCAAACACCCACTATTCAAAAATGTGTTGTATATCATTATTTTATTTCTAATTATTAAAAATGAATTATTACTGTATGAGTGGATTTCATGAATTAAATGTGTTCCTGATCAGAAGACAACAGAGACACAGTTGATCTAACTCCTCCCCACAGCTGGGTCAGGACATGATGAACAAAAACAAACACACCCCTGTTAAGGGGCTGCTGATCCTGTAGAGCAGACAGACAGACAGACAGACAGACAGACAGGGTGATCAAAACAAACACACACCCCAGTTACTGAAGAAGACGGAGGAGGTTGAGAGTCACAACTGTAGAACAACAAATGAAACACACCCTCCCGTTACTGAACTGTCAGTGCTGCTCTAAGGAGGATAAAACCAGCTCTCTCTTCTGAGGCTGAAAAACAAACGCACCCAAACACTTTAACACATCTGAGTGAAGCAAAAGCAAACACACCCTGTTATCATCTGGCAGGGGAGGAGATAAAACTACAGGCTGACCTCTGACCTCTGACCTAACACACACGCACACGCACAGACACAGCTCCCCTCCCCCCACAGCAACAGTGAGCGACCCAGTGACCCACAGAGAGACAAGCTCACTCGTCCATCCCCCCAGGACATCTATGAATGGAGAAATGTGTGCGTGTGTGTCCTTGATGTGTCTTTTACAGAGTTCAGCTGTTCGTCTGGTTTTAAACTGAGACGAGAGGAGGTTAACGGTTTCAGGTTGACAGCGATTCATGGAGATATGAGGAGTACGACATGTAACGGAGATCCCAGCTGGAGTTGAACAAGCGACGTTGTGATTATGTGTTGTGCATCTTCTGTCACCAGGACAATTGTACATATAGAGGTAGAAATATGGACAATTGCAGACTCAAACAGTAGACCCATGCTGTTTTCAGTAGTAACACAGATAGAAATAACATCAGAAACAATAAACACTTGATCTATCAATAGAAACAGTAGAACCAACAGTACAAACTCTAGAAACGTTGGTAAAAATACTAAAGACAACAGCAGAAACATAAGATACTCTAAAAAGAACAGTAGACACTCTAGAATCAATAGTGGACACTCTAGAATCAACAGTGGACACTCTAGAATCAACAGTAGAAACTCTAGAATCAACAGTAGAGACTCTAGAATCAACAGTGGACACGCTAGAATCAACAGTAGAAACTCTAGAATCAACAGTAGAGATTCTAGAATCAACAGCTGAAACTCTAGAATCAACGATAGAGATTCTAGAATCAACGGTAGACTCTAGAATCAACAGTAGAGATTCTAGAATCAACAGTAGAGACTCTAGAATCAACGGTAGAGACTCTAGAAACAACAGTAGAAACTAGAAACACCGGGTAGAGACTCTAAACACAACAGTAGATACTCAGTACACAACAGTACAAAACACACACACACACACACACACACACACAACTGCACGCACGCACACACTTATTGCAGCTGAATCTGTCGTCTATTTTTAACCTTCAGCTCTTCATTCATATCTTCATGTCCTGCTGCTGCACGGCATGCTGGGAAGACAAGCAGGACACTGAGACCACTCGAATGACGTCACGGACTACATACATGTACCGACATGTTTTCTATGCAGATGCTTCACATGTAAAAAGTGTCCCGTGTTTGTTTGTATCGGACACATGATGCTGTGTAATAACAGCTGCTGTAACAAGAACCAGCTAATGACACTAGAAAATGCATTTCCTGCAGAGAATGCACGTGAATGCTGAAAGCTAAAATAAATTGCTTAGCATTGCTGAACATGCAGAAATGCAAAATGAAATGCCTGAAAAATGTTGAAGCCAAAAGAAGCTAAAAGCTGAAATACTTTGCTAGAAAATCAAGAAGCTAAACTGTAATACTGTCAAAGGCAGAAGTTGAAATGAATTGACTGAAAAGGCTGAAAGAAATAAAGTCTGTAGCTGAAAGTATGCAGAAGTAGTTGAACTTCAAACTTGGAGTAGGTCCTATTCCCTTACATTAAAACAATCGGTTGCGGTTGCAAGCAGAAATGTCCTTAAAGAGCTGAAGAAATTTTGATGGTTTCTGTAGCTGAAAGTATGCAGAAGTTAGTAGTTGGCCGAAATCCCTATGGAATAGATGGAATAATAAGTCTGTCAGAACAAAACTCAAAATGCTCTATATATTTAGAGATCCAGACGCTGGTATACTGAGGCAACATAACACTCAAACTTCCTGGCACTAATCAGCCCTGAAACTAAGAGCACAAACAGAACCTTTCAGAATAAAATCCCACCATATGTAACACGAGGGGAGCAGAAACAACACTGTGCTGATGAACAAAGAATCCTGAAGACAGTTAAACTTAGTCATCTATTGACTGTTATGATAATGATATGAAACTAAAGAGAAGTCAGACTCTTGTGTTTTTTATATACTTTGAGAAAAACTGACCTTCTCTCTCTGCCACGTTGTCTGTGGTTTCCTGCCTCGCTCGCTCAAAACTCAACACACACACACACACACACACACGGCGCACGTACACACACAACTCAGATATTTATTTATTTTATCATAATAAATGAAATATGAGTTCACAGTGTTATGTTCCCCGATTAATCCAGGGGATGAGGGGAGTAACATTAAAAAAAGAAAAAAACCCAGGGAAAGAGAATGAAGGTCAACGGAAGTGTATAAACAAAGGTAACAATTATTTAACAAACATGACAAACGTCAGCATTTAAGAGAAAAAAGAAGCTTTGTTTCATCTTTCGTGGCAAGAGCGCCGCCATGTTGCAGTACTCTAGCCTGTGACGTCACGAGGTTGGTTGGCTCGGCTGAGTTACACAGAAACAACGGTAGAGACCGTGAAAGACGGAGACGGAAGAGACACAGGACAGAAGAAAACAAAAGAGGGGACACAATTGTATTGCTCCTAGATGTAAAGATGAGTTTTACAATGTTAAAACCAACTGACGCTGAAACGGAGATCGTAACGTTACTGCAGCGCTGGCTAGTAGCACTGAAAGAGCCCACCGACAGGCAGCTGTCTCAATCAGACCGTTCAAAGACAGAGTCGGTAAGAAAATAGACGCCCAAAACACTACTTTATTCTGAAACCCACGCTACAGCGTTTGTTACGTAACTTCCCGGTAGCTTCTGCTAGCTAGCTAGCTACCGGATCAACATTAGCATACCAAAATTACCGTCACAAAGTAAAAGTTATCACCAAAACAAACACTAGAGACATTATTGGCCTAATGTTACCCGTGTTCTCCATTAACTAACTAACTATCTAACTCGGTTATACTCCCAAGCAGACGGAAAACGCTGACTCTGTGAGCAGCTCAGGCGGTCGGACGAGGGAGCCCCTGTCGTCGCACCATGGTGTCCATTGGCTTAGGAGTATAACTATACTACTACTATATAATAATATAGTGATTGAGTTGGTTAATGTATAACTGCACATAAATACGGTGAAGAGGTACGGGCACGAAACCCAAGTCAATACCTCTCACCACTGGACTCGCATCACAGGCAGACTTGAGACCCAACGGCATGCAGTCGGCGAATATGTGACCATGCTTGTGTCACAAAAAACACTGTTTCTCAACCTCAGAACCACATGACGACGCTCTGGCATGCATGATATGCGTGTCATCAGAGTTCTGGGAAAAACTTCTGTGGGAGAAGGAATTTATTAGAAACACTTTTGTGCGTGACAGTGAACTCTTCCGCCAAGGTAGCGGTATGCTGCACTGTAGTTACTTTCTGCTCATTCAAGTTCACCACAGCACGCTCAGACACACAGGCTTTAAACTCCTCTAACAACATTAGTTCACGTTGGGTAGCTAGATCCTCATCTAGAGCCTCAGCCTTACATGCTGAACACCGTCGGTCAAAGAGGATCCCTTTCTCCCTGGCAAAGTCACCATATGCCTGGCTTGTTGTTTTCCTAAGGAAAGTTTTATCAGGTACTCTGTACTCTACCTGCTCAGATACACCGTACTACCTGCTCAGGTACACTGTTCACTACCTGCTCAGGTACACAGTACTCTACCTGATCAGGTACACCGTACTTTACCTGCTCAGGTACACCGTACACTACCTGCTCAGATACACCGTACTCTACCTGCTCTGCTCAGGTACAGCATACACTACCTGCTCAGGTAAACCTTTCACTACCTGCTCAGGTACACAGTACTCTACCTGATCAGGTACACCGTACTTTACCTGCTCAGGTATACCGTACTCCCCGCTCTGCTCAGGTACAGCATACACTACCTGCTCAGGTAAACCTTTCACTACCTGCTCAGGTATGCTCCTCACTACCTGCTCAGGTTCATTGTACTCTACCTGCTCAGGTACACTGTACACTACACAGTGCTTTAAGGATGAAGACTAACTGTTGGTTTTGTAATTGTACATCTTGTGTACAGCTCTAACCACCTGTCTCACACAGTGGGTGAGACTGTCTCACTCACTGAAGCTGCAGTTCACTCACCTGTCCTGCGGGTGGAGCTGCGGAGTGATGGTGGCGTTGAGGCGGTGTTCAGGTGGTAGGAGAACCTCCTGGTGCTGAACTGACTGGAGAAGGAGGGAGGAGGGGGCGGAGGTGAGGGGGGAGGAGGAGGAGGAGGAGGAGGAGGAGAGGGGAGGTTGAACCCGAGCAAGGTGCTACGAGGTCGGTTCAGCTGCATGCCGCGCAGGTATGTCAGTCCACACCTGTACAGGTACGTCAGTCCACCCCTGTATGCAGGTCAGAGGTCACTCTTTGTTTGTTTCAGTTCATATTCATGTTTCCGTTTGTTTCAAAATGAGACATTTAATCTGAAGGATTGTGTTTGAATCAGTCACTTCCTGTCAAGTCCCCAGAAAGTTCATATCACATCACATAAAGTCTGTTTCAGCGGAACTTCAGCATCACGATTCTGCTCGTCGTCTGGTTGAAGTCATGTGGAGGTCAGAGTCTCCCTCCCTCATCCTCCCCCCTCTCTCTCCCATCTCTCCCTCTTTCTGTCACTCTATCAGAAAACGTAGAAATCGTCTCGTCTCCATCAGATCAGTAGAATCCAACTAATGTGATTCAATAACAACTTTCCTCAGATGCTCAGAGATCAGATCAGAGCGGACGCAAAGAAAAATAACTTGACCTCGTCTGAGTAAATCTGCTCTCCTTAGTTTCCTCCTGAAGAATCCAGAATGTGCCGACTCAGCTCCAATACAGAAGTCGCTTCACTTTTCCTTCAACTTTACAGTTTTTCCTGATTTCTCCTCCTGCTGGGGCTTTAGGTTCACTTCCTCTGCTGAGTTTTAATCCTTCATTCCAGTGTCAGTTTGTCCAAACAGACAGACAGACGGTCATTCACACAGACGGTCGGTCAGTCACTCTTCTCTCTCAGCAGCTTCAGGCTTTTGTGTGAAAAATCTGATCTGAGCTGCAGACCGACACCACAACTCCTCCTCCAGCCAGACATCTGATCCCAGACCAGCTCCCCTCCTCCTCCTCCTCCTCCTCCTCCTCCTCCTCCTCCTCCTCCTCTCTCTGTGGTCTGTTTCTCATTTTCTCTCCTTCTTTTTTTTTGTTTTTTGAGGCTGAAATTTGAAGCAAAAGGAAAACTGTGGAGACAAATTCCAGCAGCAGTTTGTTTTTGCTCTTTTCTTTCCATCAGAGTCGCAGAAGTCAGTCAGCTGATTCTCCTCCTCATCACGCTTTCACTGTTTTTTAACTCTTGTGACAGTTGAAAGCAGCAGAGATGAAAGTGAAGGATCATGGGAGTCTCTTTCAGCCAGAAGAGGGCTCCATCGCTCCCTCTGTCCATCTGCTAACTCATCATTAAATCCTGTTCAGAGCCTCATGAAGACAGTTTAGATGTGAAATCCACAGTAATAATAGTTTGTCCCAATATGCTGTTTGTACACTGACAGCTTTTGTGTGAGTTAATGTTAACGGTAAATTATTAAAACATCAAAACAAACATGTTTTTTATTCTGATAATTCTGCTTCACCGTCTCAGAGGAGCTCTGACAGGTGAACACCGGTGTTTCCTACAAGATCAATCCGTTTATTACATTTATATATTATTAATACTGTAGAATAAACAAACTAGCTGTGGGAACAGCACCAACGACAGCTCTACGTTTAAATTAATGTATGTTTGTGAATCATAAAAATACTCAGTCTTCATCGGTAACACTTCATTTTACAGGTCCGCAGATTTCATGGTAATGAGGTGATAATTAGCAAGTAACCTTTTTGAATTTTCTTTGTAATTACTGCCAAATTACCCCAATATTTACCTCAAAATTTATAGAAAATTACTCTATTATAAACATTATTTAATAGTTATATGCTAAAATAGCATATAATGGTTAAAATAGGGCCCTCAGGCTTGAGAAGCGGCTGTGCGCTGCTCTTCATCGGAGGTGAAAACTAATAGAAGACACTTCTGATCAGGTACAAATCTCACCATTGACTTAGTCGACACAAATGTTACCTGGTGGCTAACGTCATGATTCAGGGAGTTTTAAAAGAACTTTCGAATAAGTTATTTGCTAATTATCATCTATTTACCAGCAGACATGGAAATAAAGCATGTTAATTAACTTTGTATTCTTTTCCTGGAAATGTATTCAATAAACTATCAGCTATTGGGAAATAGCGGAATATAATTATTAAATAATGTTTATAATACAAGATACATTTTGAGGTAAATATTGGGGTAATTTGGCAGTAATTCAAAAGAAAAATCAAATAGGTTATTTGCTAATTATCGCCTAATTACCATGAAATTTGCAGACCTGTAAAATGAAGTGTTACCTCTTCATCTTCTCCTCTTCTTCAGTTGTTTTCTGTTCAACTTCATTTTGACTCAATAGCTGAAGTGATTATTAATATTAGTCCTATAATATCAGACTGAGTGTAGTTGTTCTATCTAGATTGTATAATTGCTGTTCTTTTAACAAACACATTTTAATTGGTATCTATCTGCTGTAGATTTAGATGTGATCAGTGTTGGAGCTGCTGTCATCAGACACCAGCTGTTTTTTTTATTATTTCTGTACATTAGTTGAGATGAGACATGTTGCCATCTCCAGTGAGCGAGGACGCTTCGTTGGTTCAATTAAAATCAGACAGTTTCTCTTTCCAGCTGCTGAAGCTGAGCTGTGAGGCTGTGATAATGTGATTGTTAACGTCCTGCAGGGGGCAGTGTTGTGCAGCTGAACACCAGTTTCACATCGTCTGTTTAAAATATAAAATTCAGTTTTATTGATATTCAGAAAAAAACATTCTGTTTAAAATCTACAGCAGAGAAATGAAACAAAGCGAGAGCGTCCTTCAGTGAGTCTCTGATCTTCTGCTCCTCAGGCTGTACCGAGGCTGATCAATCAGGACGAAGAGGAGGATGAGGAGGATGGAGATACATACAGACGGGAGAAAAGAGAGAGAGGAGCAGAGGTCAGAGGTCACGCATACTTTAAATCTCTTTGTGGTTCCTGTGGTTACCACGGTAACACTAAGAACATCTGAATAATAAAAAGACCCATCATTTGTTTAAAATGATGCGTTCATGGACCACTGTGTGTAGGAAACACGCTCGTAATAAACGTATTAACGGTGAAGCAGAGAGGTTTGAGTTAAACATATTAACGGTGAAGCAGAGAGGTTTGAGTTAAACACATTAACAGTGAAGCAGAGAGGTTTGAGTTAAACGTATTAACGGTGAAGCAGAGAGGTTTGAGTTAAACATATTAACGGTGAAGCAGAGAGGTTTGAGTTAAATGTATTAACGGTGAAGCAGAGAGGTTTGAGTTAAACACATTAACAGTGAAGCAGAGAGGTTTGAGTTAAACGTATTAACGGTGAAGCAGAGAGGTTTGAGTTAAACATATTAACGGTGAAGCAGAGAGGTTTGAGTTAAATGTATTAACGGTGAAGCAGAGAGGTTTGAGTTAAACACATTAACAGTGAAGCAGAGAGGTTTGAGTTAAACGTATTAACGGTGAAGCAGAGAGGTTTGAGTTAAACATATTAACGGTGAAGCAGAGAGGTTTGAGTTAAATGTATTAACGGTGAAGCAGAGAGGTTTGAGTTAAACACATTAACAGTGAAGCAGAGAGGTTTGAGTTAAACGTATTAACGGTGAAGCAGAGAGGTTTGAGTTAAACATATTAACGGTGAAGCAGAGAGGTTTGAGTTAAATGTATTAACGGTGAAGCAGAGAGGTTTGAGTTAAACACATTAACAGTGAAGCAGAGAGGTTTGAGTTAAACGTATTAACGGTGAAGCAGAGAGGTTTGAGTTAAACATATTAACGGTGAAGCAGAGAGGTTTGAGTTAAATGTATTAACGGTGAAGCAGAGAGGTTTGAGTTAAACACATTAACAGTGAAGCAGAGAGGTTTGAGTTAAACGTATTAACGGTGAAGCAGAGAGGTTTGAGTTAAACATATTAACGGTGAAGCAGAGAGGTTTGAGTTAAATGTATTAACGGTGAAGCAGAGAGGTTTGAGTTAAACACATTAACAGTGAAGCAGAGAGGTTTGAGTTAAACGTATCAACGGTGAAGCAGAGAGGTTTGGTCAGATGTACCTGTTTGTCCTCCACCAGGATGCTGTAGACCAGAGGGGAGGAGACGGAGGAGCGGTGACGACGCCTACCTGCACTCACTGAGGCATTCTGGGTAGCAGGACTCTGCACTGAGGCATTCTGGGTAATGTTTTGCTGCAGGGTGATGTCAGCAGCGGGGCTGTTCACTGTACTGCTGAGAATACTGTCAGTACTCCATCCTGCAGTACAAATACACACTTTTACTGTAAATACCAACATGTGGAAGTATGTGGACAGAGAGGTGAGACAGGTACTGACCGATGTGAGACAGGTCTGGGTCCTCTGTGGTTGGAGACACCAACGTGCTGCAGAGCTCCTCCTCCTCTTCTTCTTCTTCTTCTTCTTTTATTATCTCCCGTCTCCTCCTCAGCGCCTCCTCTCTTGTTCTACTCTCGGACCTCCTCTGGAAGAGATCTGATTGGTCAGTCTGACGTGACAGGAAGCAACCGTCTGTGACATCACTACTTCACTTCTGTTCTCACCTTCACAGTCAGCTGATTCTTCTTCTGTAGCTCCGCCAAAGACTCTGCAGGCAGGCAGGCAGACAGACAGACAGACAGACAGACAGACAGACAGGATGAACGAATCTGCAGCTGCGGTTCCTGTGGCGTCCACCAGGCGTTGCTGTGATGATGATGGAGTATTGAGGTGAAGGTGTGGACTCACCTGCCTGCTGCAGCACCTCCTGCAGGCTCCTCTGAGTCTCTCTGAGCTGCTGCAGACTCTGCTGGAAGGAGTCTCTGTACCTAACACACACACACAGCAGGACACACACTCCAACACACACCATGAAGCGCCGCAACATACTCACATACACACTGACCAGCTCCTGCACACACACACAGACACACACAGACACACACAGACACACACAGGTTATAAGGAGGACACACAGCTGCTGGAGCTCACCTGTCAGGTGTGACGTACTCACCATTTGTTGGTGTTCAGGAGAATCAGAGTTCATCACAAACTGGTAGATCTTCCTCTCCAGGTAGAAATTTAAACACACCAGACTCAACAACACCAACCTAAACACAGGAGGAGGAAGAGGAGGAGGAGGAGGAGGAGTTACCTGGTTAAGGGTGGAGGAGGAGGAGGGGTTACCTGGCTAAGGGTGGAGGAGGTGGAGGAGGAGGAGTTACCTGGCTGAGGGTGGAGGAGGAGGAGGGGTTACCCGGCTAAGGGTGGAGAAGGTGGAGGAGGAGGAGTTACCTGGCTGAGGGTGGAGGAGGAGGAGGAGTTACCTGGCTCTGGAGGAGCGGCGGGTGGAGGTGAGCAGGAAGGAGGTGCAGAGAGCAGCAGCGTTGTAGCAGCAGGAGCTCAGGCTGTGAGACTCCATCAGCAGGAAACTGTGCAGGAAAGAAACTCTGTTGAAGAGTTCAGACAAAACCACCTGCTGCTCTCTGGAGACACTGCTGAGCTCCGAGAACACCGACCGCAGACCTGACAGACAGACAGACAGGTGGAGAGAGACAGACAGACAGACAGACAGACAGACAGACAGGTGGAGAGAAAGACACAGACATCATTATTTTTTTACCCTGTGTGTAGTCTGTCAGGGTGTATAGTGTTTTTGCCCAGTGTAGAGCCTCTCAGGTTGTGTGTCTGTGTTAGCTTTTTACCCTGTGTAGAGTCTCTCAGGGTGACTCTCAACTCCTCGCCGTTGTTCAGGATCTCTTGTTGTGCCTCTAAGGCAGCAGTCTGGGCATCAATTAGATCCTCAGCCATCTGCCTGGTGGACTGAAGCTGGTCAGCCACACCTGCTGAACTCTCTGTTAACCTGACACACATGTACAGGTAACATTCACACAGGTAATACAGGTAACATTCACACAGGTAATACAGGTAACATTCACACAGACAGGAAACAACCCCTCATATCATACCATTACCTGTACAGTCAAGTCACTTTTACAGATGTTACCTGTATTGCCTGTGTGTATGTTACCTGTACAGGGTGTTACCTGTATTACCTGTGTGTATGTTACCTGTACAGGGTGTTACCTGTATTACATGTGTGTATGTTACCTTCAGGTGTCTCACCTGTGCATGGTGTTCTCAGCTCGGCTCTGCCAGGCTTCAGACTGCAGGAAGTGACAGATGGAGTGAGTGTGGGTGAAGAACTCGGTGTAGGTGTTAAAGGCCACAGCGTCCATACCACCTGTACACCTGCTGACCTCTGACCCCTCAGGGCATGATGGGAAGTCCCTGCCCGAGCTGACACATAGAGAGAGAGAGAGAGAGAGAGAGAGAGATTTTCAAACTAAATCTCTTTTCTTAAATTCTTTTTTTCTAAAAACAGTAAATGATTCATCGTCAAAAACAAGATTTAGTTTTTAAATAATTTCCATCTGATGTGAGGATTTACTTTTGTCAAAAGTTTCTTTCTTTCCATGAAATCATGAAGTCATCAGATCATTAATTCATGTTAGTTTAATATTGATGCTTTGACCTGACAACAACACGTAAATATTACACAGGTTGGGTTTTTTGGCTGATTCTCATATTTTAATATTAGATTTGTCTGAGTTCAGTCAAATAAATGAATAATAAACCAGTTTAGTGTATGTATTGAATAAATAGATATTATTGTTACTATTACTTTAATTACTCATAAGACGTTTAGTTTAGTAAGAAGACATTAACCCAGAAGGCCACTGTAGTCCTGATACTGTAAATATTCATTAAAATCATAAAGTACCTGCGTGTCAGCAAAAATACTCCAAATATCAAAAGTAAAATATTATATTTACCTGCTCAGGTGACAGAAGGTGAAACTCAGAGCGATCTGGCTCTGGCTCTCTGACGTCATATCCCTGCAACGCGTGTCCAGGTGCTCCACAGCTCGAGCCCAACATCCTCCATACCCGGGCTGAGCGGCGAGGCTCCGCACGCGACGCAGCTCCATCCTGCCTCGCTCAGCGTCCGGACCGGGACCCGGAGACGAGAGACCGGGACCCGCAGAGAGTCCGAGCAGCAGCAGCAGCACCGCGGACACCTGAACCGCCATCTTCACCTGTCTGCCACTCAGTCTGCTCAGCCAATCAGAGAGCCAGATGTTCACCAGGTCAGAGGTCACCGAGAGGTCATCAGAGGTCACCGAGAGGTAATGAGTCCTGTTTGTTTTCATTAATTATTTCAGTTATTTTCATCAGTAACAGCTTCAGTCAGTGAAAATGTATGTTTTACAACCTTAAATTAATATTTACATAAACAAAAAAACAAACAAACAAATAAACAAACAAATAAATAAATAGTTCCATTTTGACAGAAACTAGAAACTGAAGCTCATTAAAAACCAATGAAATATTAAAAACATTAGCTACAGATGAATGTTTAAAGAAACTATGGAAGTTTTTATTGGACTTTATTAGTTGTAATCCTCAGAAGACATTCCACAAATGTGTAACGTGATCTGCAAATATCTCACTATCCACAAACATGTATTCTTGTATTTGTGTTGTGTAAAGTCACATCCACAAAAACACAGGGAGATTTACAAATACGCATAACTTACTTTGTAAATACGTATTTTAAGGTTTACATGTAAAGTGATAAAAACGCATTTGTGCATCTGTTTCTACACGTGGAATGCTATTTGCACATTTGCAGATCGCTTCTGATGTGATGTGACACAACACAAATACAAAAATACGTTTGTGGGTAGTGAAACATTTGCAGATCATGTTACATATTTGTGAATTGTCTTCTGTGGATTACAACTATTATCTACAGATCTGCTGCGGTACCAATCGGACAAAATTCTGTAAACAAACAGGAGGAAAGTTACAAATGTCACGTGGCCCGTAAATCCACAGGAAGCGATCTGCAAATGCGAAATAGATGCACAAATGTGTGTAGATATCACTTTACATGTAAACCTTAAAATACATATTTACAGAGTAAGTTATGCGTATTTGCAAATCGCCCTGTGTTTTTGTGGATGTGACTTTACACAACACAAATACATGTTTGTGGGTAGTGAAATATTTGCAGATCATGGTACACATTTGTGGAATGTCTTCTGTGGATTACAACTAATAGAGTCCAATAAAACCTTCCATAAGAAACCTTCATGTGTTCATAGACTGTTGATAATAATAATATAATACATCATGTTCATACAGCTGAGCAGCGACAGCCAGCAGGTGGCAGCAGTGCATCATGGGATGTGTAGTCCTCATCAGACCTTGTTGGAGCTCCTGATGTGACCTGATGGTCACTCATCTGGCAAAACTGTGATCAATGATCCGTGATCAATGATCAGGTACAGTAATACACAATAACGAGTTAATGAGGAGGATTTTCTCAACACTTTTTTTACATATTTTTCTGATGTTTTTTTTGTTATTTTTCACATAATTCTCTGAATATTTTTCTTACATTGTTCTGATGTTTTTTGATTATTTTTCCACATCATTTTCAGATATTTTTCTGATGTTTTTTTTTTACATTATTCACTTAATTTTCAGAAATGTTCTGATGTTTTTTGGATATTTTTCACATAATTTTCGGATATTTTCTCAACACATAAAGGAAAACTTCATCCTTCAGTTTATCACAAACATCACTTGGTTGCCAGGAAGGAACTAAAGCCGTCAGATAAATGTAGTGGAGTAAAAAGTACAATATTTACCTCTGAGATGTAGTGGAGTAAAAGTACAATATTTACCTCTGAGATGTAGTAGAGGAGAAGTAGAACAGAAAGACTTATTAAAAGTACTTAGTTACTTTGTGTGTGTGTGTGTGTGTGTGTGAGAAGGAGTTGACGACGACAGATCAGGGGACAACAAACGCTTTTAGTTAGAAAGAAAAATAAGAAAACAGGTAAAAACTAGTTTGTCTACAGCGACAGTGTATTGGAGTTTCACTGAAGTCCAACCAGAGTAAAAGCAGAATATTCATCCTCAATATTAGCAACTATGAAGTCACCACACACATCACTACTAAGTCTAGAAACACAACATGGCTTGGCTGACATGGTGGCTTCTGGCAAGACGCACAATATTATAGGCACTAAACTCTGGAACATGCAATATGGTGGCTGGTTACTGTAGTTGGTGCCGGGTCGAGTCCTGTGGAGTGAGTCCGTTCACAGAGGGACGTCGGATTTCTGCAGCTGCGTGAGAGACAGCATGCTAACAGGTGGACTGGGTGCCACGCGGAGCGCCAAGTACGCAGAGGTGAGGCCGCCTCAGCCTCAGGTGGGCACAAACAACATCACCTGTGTGAGGTCACGATGATGCAACAAAGCGACCGGAGCGTCGGCTGAGAGGACGTTAAAGGACGAGGCACATTTACTGGATCAAGGATGAAGACATTCAGTTATTGGATTATTTTCTGGTTTGAGGGGCGAAGAGCTCAATGTCCCAACGTCATTGTTAAAGTGCTGGAGCCTTCCTTCCCCACGGAAACATGTGACCACTAAGGTGCAAAACTTTATCGATGTCAAATCTACTGAGAGAGCGGCGACATTCACACGGCGTCTGTACGTTCAGATCTGAGAGCTCAGAAGACGGATCTGGAGTCAGTTTGTGATCAACATGAAACAAAAGAAAAGATCTGCTTCTATGATAAAAAGCCTGTGGACGTAAATACAACTACGACTCCCAGGGTGCATTTCACTGACAAACAGCCTAGATCTATGAAGAACTTGGTGCTCCAGTAAACAGTTTAATCATAAAGGTTGTATGGTTATGAATGCTGAAAGTCACACAGCATAAGGATGGTAAACGAGACCCCTCGCAGTGAGGACAGTCCGCCCCGGTTGACAGTTGCGTCAGGAATCTCGTCCCTCCACACAGGGAGAGAAGGCGCACTGCACAGGAAGAACTCAATGACCCCGGGCCACGGCGAGGGGTGCTATAAAACTCACGGTCGAGTCTTTCCAAGCAGAGCTCGGTCATGGCGCACCGGAAAATGCGCCTGGCGAGGGCCAGCCCACCAGTTGAGAAGTGTAAAAATAGTTTGGGTTCATTATGAAACTGTAGCGGGCTGAATGTCAGATCACTGTGATTTGATTTGAATTAGGCTACGCAACGGTTGATTATGATTGGATAAAGATCCATAGCTCACTGATAAATACAGTATATTATTCAGTGCTTGTTTATTGGGCATCAACCTCGCGTTACGCACGTATTGTTGAAAAAAAAAAAGAAAGACTTGAAGCGTAAATAAACGCTTTAGTTCAGGTTGCGGTTAAGTGAGACTCAGCCGACATGGAGCCACGCAGACAGCTGCTGCACAGATTAAAATGAGAGCAAATCTGTAGAGTAAAAACAACCCTCCAGTCTGGACACACACGGGGTGGACGGGAATGATTGAAACGTCTTTTTACCGCGTTACAATATAGAGGCATTTGAGGGGATACAGCGATTCCTGACCTTAAAAAGAAAGTGGGACAGGGCCGTAAAGTGTGTGTGTGTGTGTGGGGGAGGATGGCCCGTTGGCCCCCATACTTCCGGAGCCCGTGACTTCCATTGCTCCTGAAGTAGTGTTATTATGGTATGGATGGCCTCTGAGCGAGGCCAACGGAGTTACCACAGTTTAGCACTCGGCGGTTCGCGTTACCTCAGTCTTGGAAAGTGAGGAGTGAGCGGAGGGGTACTCAGTTGGTTGCAATCTGCAACCACACCACTAGATGTCTCCAGATCCTACGTTCTCCTTGATGCTCTCAAATCTGGATTTACAGACTCAAAGTTCGTTTTCTGCTCACTGAATAGTTTTGTGTTGTGACTCCACATGAAGCTAAACCAGACCTCGTTCATCACCAACATGGCCGACAGTAAACCCACGGCGAGGTTGACCTCTGCGTACATGCCAGCTCCGGTTGAAGGCCTGCGGGGTCTCCGAGCGACATGCAGGCGGTTGATTGTACAAACTGGAGGAGTGCAAACTGTTCCAGACATTCAACACGAAGACACAATAAAAATGAGTCCATTTCCCACTCTTTCATTAAGACTACAAACTAAAATAAAGCTACTGTAAAAGTGGGTTTGGTTTGATATTAAAAGCGCTTCCTTTGGAAACAAAAACACTACCAAAACAAACAATGAAGACCAGTAAGGAAGAATCTCTAACCTGGAAGAACAACTCGCTGCGTCTGAAATACTTGAAAAACGAGTAAGGAGCGCTCAAGGTTTTCTTATCAAACAACTGACTCGACTGTTTTGGTGTCTGACAGGAGGAATCAAGAACTCCTCAAGTTGTTCAAATATTTCAAACGATATTCATAATGGGTTTCAAAGACTTCAGAATGAGGTCTGTGTGGAGTCATGAATATAAATACTCATACATCAGATTCGCTACCTGTAGGGGGCAGTCTGGAAGTGGATGGAGAACATTACAGACCCCCTTCTTTGTTTATTGTGGGCTTGATGGAAATGGGGATGAAAAAAAATTCTAAGAAACCAGTTAAAGGTGCAAACCACCGCCCCACATCACCTCTGAGGCTTTCAGTAAAGGACTAGTTTCAGTAAGGGACTGTCAGTCAATAGGAGGAGTCTTACTGAGTCAGTTAAGAGCAGGACTTTAAATAAGGGACTGTCAGTCAGCAGCATGGCGATGAGTAAGGGACCGTCAGTCAATAATATCAGAGTTTAAAGCTGTATAACAGAGACAAAACAATAAACTATCAAAATAAAAAAAATAGGTTATATTCCGGAAGCAACGTTTCGTTCAGAGTAATGTGTTGTTAAGCGTTGGTTTTTAGTTCCAAACTACTCCCCCCCTCCCCTCGGAGACTAGCGGGACACAACAGCTGCCTTTTGATTATATATACACACACACTTTTTATCGGGTTTTTCCTCTGTTTGTTTTTCCTAGAAAAAGACACTATCCGTTCTCCTCTCCAGCTGTCCCTCAGTGCCAGGTTGGTTCTCAAATCCAGAACTTTACAGAGTCGCCAGACAGAGTCAGACGGAGTAGAAGCTGCGACAGTCCTACCAGCTCTGTGTGACGTTATCCATCTATCTGAAAACAGTGTAAAATCATTAAACGTCCGTGAACAGCCCAGTCACACGCCTCTTCCACCTGGTGCTGACTCAGTCCGTCAGTCTACCGATCACTCAGTCTGTTCGTCAGCCCGACCAATCAGCTGACTCTTTCGCTGACGGCAGTCCGTGACTCTACGGTTTCTTCTCGGCTGGGACAGGGGACGGTAGACTGGGGTACGATGTCTCTGAGCTCTCTGCCCTCGCCTGCTGCCTCTGGCTCCACCCGGAGCCTAGCCCTTCCATCTGCCCCAGGAACAAGACCGACCCCAGCCCCGGCTACTCCTGGAGGTCCAGAAGGCATGGAGCTGGGAGGCCTGGAGTTGCTGTTTGACCCTCTTTCTCCTCCTAAAACCTCTCTGCTTTCTGATGTCATGGCCGGCTCCCCTCTCCCTTCCATCCTGACGCCTTCCACACCGACCTCTCGGCTCGGCAGCACGCTTCCTCGGCTGGGCCGTGTGGTGCTCAGATCTTGGGGCTGTTCGCTCTGGTTCTGCTGGGCAGGGACCAGGTTGGTCCTGGTTAGGCTGGGAGATGGTCGGTGGGATGAGAGGTGCTGCGAATGGGGCCTGGTGAGCTGAGGGTGGGGCTGTGGCTGTGTTTGAATCCGCTGAAAGTGTGGTTGTGCTTGGGACTGGGACTGGGACTGGGACTGGGACTGGGGTGGCCTTGGCTGGGAGAGAGACTGTCTGGGTTGCGGTCTGTATTGAGTCTGGGGTTGGTCTTGCGATGGGTGCCTCATCTGTGGTTGGGGCTGCGCTTGATGCCTGGGTTGCAGGTGAGGTTGGGCTGAGGTCCTGGACTGGGGTTGAGGCTGAGCTTGGGCTGCGGTCCTGGACTGGGTTTGAGGCTGAGATTGGCCTGGGGTCCTGGACTGGGTTTGAGGCTGAGTTTGAGCTGGGGTCCTTGACTGTGGTTGAGGCTGAGTTTGAGCCGGGGTCCTGAACTGGGGTTGAGGTGGAGTTTGGGTTGGGGTCCTGGGCCGGGATTGAGGTTGCGTTTGGGCTGGGGTCCTGGATTGGGGTTGATGCTGAGTTTGGGCTGGGGTCCTGGATTGGGATTGATGCTGAGTTTGGGCTGGGGTCCTGGATTGGGGTTGATGCTGAGTTTGGGTTAGGGTCCTGGGCTGGGGTTGAGGTTGTAATTGGGTCGGGGTTCTGAGCTGCAGTTGAGTCTGAAGTTGGGCTGGGATCCTGGCCTGGGGTTGGAGTTGAGGCTGCAGTGACTGCCGGGGCTGGGGTTGAGATTGTTGTTTGAGCTGGGTTTGGGGTTGAGACGAGTGCCTGGGCTGGGTTTGAGCTTGGAGTACTGTGGGAGACTGGGTTTGGGGATGCGGATGCCTTGTTTGGGGCGGATGAACATGCAGGATGGATGGGGACTGAGGAGGATGTGACTGTTGTGGAGCATGCTGAGCCTGAAGCTGGGTTTGGTGTTGGGCTGGGGAGTGGACAGGCTGTGACTGGGCTTTTTGGGGGGAGGCCTGGGTCTGACTGTGGATTTGGGGTGGGGGTTGTTGGGACCGTGGCTGGGGCAAGACATGCCTGGTAGGAGAGGGCTGGGACGCTGGGTATCGAGGCTGGGCTTGAGGCTGACTGAGAGACTGGGTCTGGGGATGCTGCTGGGAACGGGGTTGAGGCGGGTGCCGTGGTTGAGGGGGAGGAAGCCGAGGTTCAGGCGGGGACTGAGGGGCAGACTTGGATTGTGGTCTGGGAGGAGCTTGCTGGGTGTGCTGCAATTGTTGGGTGGGGGGCTGAGGCACAGTCTGGGGCTTGACTTCAGGCCTGGACTGGCTGGAGGGTGCTGGGGGAGGAGGAGGTGGAGGAGGAGGAGGAGGCAGAGGAGGAGGAGGAGGCTGATCCAATGTGGAGGCAGAGGAATGTTGGTGGCGATGATGATGATGGTGGTGGTGATGATGGTGGTGTTTGTGAGGCGGCCGGTCCTTCCTTTTGTGGCTTTTTGATGGGCTAATGCTACTGCTGCTGCTGCTACTTCTTCCTCCACCTCCTCCCTCTGCTCCCTTATCACCTACATCTTCATCTACTTCCTCTCCTCTGCTTCTTACCTCTCCTGCTGCTATTCCCATTTTCTCCTTGTGCTTCCTCCCTTTATGCGCCTTGTGTCCCTGTGGTTGGCTTTCATCTGAAGCAGTGGGCTGCTTCTGTGATTGTGACTGACTCTGCTCAGAGGGGGCAGGCTGAGGTTCTGAGGTTGACGCTCCCTCTCCTTTACCTGCCTCCACCTCTACAGAGACCCTTCTTTCAGTTTCAGTTGGTGTAGCGGCTGGAGTCGGAACAGTTTCCCTCTCTTCCACTGTCTCTCTCGTTTTGCGTTTTTTGATTGGCAGGGCTGTGTCCTGGACGACTTGTTTGGTGGAAGACTCCTTGGCTGCTCTTCGTTTGGCCTCCGCAGCTAAAATGGCAGCTGCAGCGTAGCTCCCAGCTGTTGAGCTACTAGAGGTTGATGCCACGGGGGTGGATGCTGTGGCAACCGATGATGCTGCTGAGGCTGAGGCTGGTTTCCTGCCCCGTTTCTTGGGGGTGGTCTGTGGTGAGGCTGGAAGTTCCTGTTCTGATTTCCTCTTTCTGCCGGGACGGGCCTTGGGCACGAGGGTAGGAGACACCACCTGCAGGGAAGTACCACATCAACACGTAGCGTTAGCGTCAACTTGTTAATGCATTAAAAAAAACTGTAAGATTAATAATACATTGCGTTATGCAAGGTCCCAAAGCACTGACTATACTTCGTCAATGCACGTCATATACCTGCGAGATCCTCACCATGTAAATCACAAACATAAATAAGTGAGGGAAACGTGGATGCCATTAAGAGACTTGGGATGCACCCCAGGTTTGTATTACCAGATCTGTCTGGCAGCCTGATTTAACTGACTACCAGGTGGTTATCAGTTGGTAACTCTGCTTCTTGATGTTGATCATCAATAAGGGTTTCTGGTGGACTACCTTATGCTCTAACAGTTCATTCAGTGTTCATTATAGACAGTCCATGATAAAACACTGCTCAGGTTCCGTTCAGACAGCCTCTTCCGGTTTTCCCATCATTGCCCATGACTACCGAAGTCCTCCAGTAAAGGCCCCTGTCGAAGACCCCTACACCTATCCTAGTAGGTAGAGAACCCACATTGCAGCAGCCTGATGTTCTCCTTTCAGGTGAGATTGGTTGGGCGCTCCAAGTCCTGGCTCTAGGTGGGAGCTACGGTCTACCTCAGCAGGGCACCATTGCTCTATTCTGTCTTTGCTGATTCATAAGGGTCTTTAAATGGGTGGCTCACCTGGGACCAGTTTTCCTTTGGAGACCCTACCAAGACCTGCTGAAGGATCGCCCCTCCACCACAACAAGGTGGTGGTTCACAGATAAGATGATCGCTTTAAGATGTGATCGTTTAAATAGAAACTTCTTTTGACATTAGTAACAAGTATTTATGTGTGTGTTAAAAACTCTGCAAGTATATTCTGTGTGGATTGTGGTTGACCAACTTAATGACAGACTGATCGTACCTTTGAGGCAGTGGAGGTGGTGCCAGTGGAGGATTCTGCCTTGCCGAAGGGCATCTTGACCAGCAGTTTGCCCGGAGTTTTCTCAACCACACGTTTCATGGCTACGCCCTCCGTAGCCTGCCGCATCTTCCCACTGCCTGCACAAACACAAAGAGAAATGAATACTTTCAACAAAAAAACTAAGAAAAACAAGAAACACTTATGCTAACTGTTGAGTTCAATTAAGTTTAACTTCAGTTTAATTATTAATGTAAGTGCCCGAGTACCTTTGGGCCGCCCCCGGCCTCGTCCTGATGGCTTCACCACCTTCGGTTTCTTGGGGGGACGCTTCTCGCGGCGGGAAGGGCTTCCACGTCCGGTGACAGTGAAATCAAAATCGTTGGGGTCGGTGGTCGTGTCGCCGACCTTCTGGAAGTAGGCGATAAGTTCCACCTTGGAACGAAATGCTTTTCCCTCCGAGCTGAACAATGAGATATAAACAACAACACATCCTTTACTCCATCTCATCATGGAAAGCCAACACATCATCCGGGTGGGTTTGGCTTACTTGATCAGGTAGACATCAAACTTCCCCGCAGAGCGTCCAGACTTCCTCTGTTTGAGTTTGCGGGTCCAGCCTTCAGGCAGTGACGGGTCGTCGTACAGCGGTCCGCGGTCCCGGATGACAGAGCGCCGCTGCCTGGGAGAACCTGCAGACTCACTGCCAGCCACGGACTCTGACCCTGGCTCTGAGGGGCCCGCCACCGGCTCCGACGCCTGCATGAAGGAAGTGACATGAAACCAGATTCACATCCTGAACAGTCTATTATTTTGGATCATATTGTTTGGTAGGTGATAAAACTCGGCCCCTCCAGGACTCCACCTGTTCTGGCTGACCTCTGACACCTATCTTTACCTGGGTCTGTGGCTCCGTCCCCGTCTGTGGCTGCGGCGCAGAGGCTGTGGTCTCCGCCCCCCGGTCGGCATGGCGACGCTCCCTGCGGGCTTTCTTGGTCTTACTGCGAGACCTGTCTCTCTCTCTGGAGGGGGGCTGGGGGTCGACGGGCCCCTCCTCACCCTCCTCCCTGTGGAAAAAAGATGACATCATGCATGTTAACATTACATCACTGATGACAGTGATTGACCATAGGCGGGGTTTCTTTTCATGTAAACTGAGTTCAACACTGTGAAAATCCTCCAAGAGAGACAGTCTGACGGCGTGCTCTGTTATTAACATGTGGACGAGACCACAAAGACACTCGGAGGCTGTTGGATGAAGGAGACGTGTAACCCTACGTCAGCACAAGTTGGAGCACAGAACTGAGAATCTGAGATCTGTGTATATAGTTAGTTTAAGTTATGGAGATTACACATTCGAACCAACTGATCATTTCTTTTTTATAACATATTTAAAGAAATAGATATTTTTAAAAAATTAACAAATATTTCAATATATAAAACAGATATTTAATAGATATTTCAAGATATAGATATTTCAAGATACATAACTGATATTTAAAGATATAGATATTTCAAGATACATAACTGATATTTCATAGATATTTAAATATATATAACAGATATTCCATAGGTATTTAAAGATATAGATATTTCTGCCGGTTCTGCCAGCTTCCTGCTAGCTGTATACAGCTGTAATAATGGATATATTGGCTGTAATTCATCACTTTTATTATCTCATAATAAATCCACAGGCTGTATGCTGTAAGCCTGTAACGCGGTGGATGTATTAACGTCTCTGTTCCCAAACAACCGGCTATCGGCCAGTAGCTAGTAGTGCTGGTAGCATGACATTAACAGAACTTAATGCAGTTGTAGGCTGTTTACTAACACACATGGCAAAAGCACAGGACACAACCTCTAAGTTTGGTTTATGGTCGCTGTAGTGAAGCAGGCACCCGGTGCCAGAAAATATGGGACGACTGGCCAAGCAGGTTCGCCTGTACAGACATCTCTACAACTGTTCATTGAGAGACCACAGGAGCAGTTAAATGACATTAAATACTTAGAAAGAAATAAACACACTGGGGAAAGAAGAGGCTCTTTTTCTGTGAAAGAATATGAGAGATTGTTTTGTAAAAGCTAAATGGAAAAGAGTGGGGACCCAATGGGAAGCACCGAGGGACAAAAAGTAATTTTGACTTAGAGGTACAGTAAGCGAAATTACAGTACACAAATGGAATGTTTGGCGGTACGTACATCGAAGTTTAGTGTTCGCTACTATTGCCAGGCAACCTACTTTCCTTTCCGGTTTCACTCGTTGACTTCTTGCTTATCCACAGAATATTTTGTTTGTATGCCTCCTGGCGTTTCGAAGCATATTGCAACAAACAACGCGCTGAGCATAAACACCTCTGTGCATGCTTGTGTCTCGCGCCACGGTGTCTCGTGCGAGTATAAACAAAGCTTTATACCTCTGTGGTCTGTGGTCTATTGGAGATCCATTTTTGAGGCCCTTGACATGAAAAAGTTTGAGATTGGTCTCAAAGTCTGTGTGCTGGATTTTTCTAACTTCTATTTATGTCCATCACTCACTTTATGCTCCTCTGGGAAGCAGCTGGGCAAAAATGTTTAATAAATAAACAAGTAAGTAAGTAAATAGTTATATTAGTATGCGTATTTATGATATTTTTTTATTGTTCAGCACAGGACATTTTAATAGAGACATAAATAGATACAATAGAATATAACCAATAATATAATATAATAGAAATAATTTTGTTTCACTTTTGTATGGCACTTTGTAGGCGGACGTTTTACCGGCATCCGGTAGCCGCTTTCAGTTCTAAATGGTGGAAGCGTAGCTCTGCTACTGGGCATTGACGTTGCAATGGAAAAAAACAATTGACTTTCACTTCTTATCAATATACTTTCTGTGGTAATATAATACTAATCAGGTACACAAAGTATCTTAAATTATCTCCACATTGATGATCTATAACATTAAAATGTATTCATTAGTGACAAAAAAAACCCAGAATATATTATTCTACAGTAATATAACACTTTTAAAGGATAATGAGTGCTGTTATTTTTTGCTTTTACTTGAGTAACATTTTGAATGCAGGACTTGTATTTGTAACAGAGTATTTCTACACTGTAGTATTACTACTACTGTAAGTACTTCTTCCACCTCTGATTATTTTTACCTTTACCTCTAATTGACTAATCAATTAATGGTTTGAGACCAGTTCATCTACATTAAAACAGAGCCTACTTTAATAACAACAACAGCACCAGAGGAAGTCCACACTATTCTGTTCATGGTTCCAGTTCTGGTCCAGTCCCCCACACTGACCCCTCACGAAGCCTGACCCCCTGTAGGGGTCTCGACCCTCAGGTTGAGAACCCCTGTGTGTGTGTGTGTGTGTGTGTGTGTGAGATGATGATGATGATGATGACCCTGCAGCAGTCCCCTCACTCCCCCAATATACACACACACACACGCACACAGAGCTGCAGGTTCGAGTCTAGTTCAGGGGCACCGAGGCAGCTGCCTGGTATTAATGATAATAACAATAATAATAATAATATAATGATAACAATAATAATAATATAATGATAACAATAATGATAATAACAATAATATAATGATAATAAAAATAAAAATAATAATATGACACTAATAACAACAATAATAATAATATAATAACAATAATAATGATAATTACAACAATAATAATAACAGTAATAATAATGATAATAACAACAATAATAATTATAATACGATAATAACAATAATAATGATGATAATAATAATAGAATAATATTATTAATAACAACAAAAACAATAATAATGATAATAATAATATAATAACAATAAATATAATTATAATAATA
>CAKAOH010023438.1:0-23861 GCA_916701665.1 Sebastiscus tertius | reverse complement strand
TATATCAGGTATATATTGAATTTACGACACATTACGATAATGTACAATACATCCATCTGGTGTTGCAGTGGTGCAGGACACTAAACTATAAATCACTTTATACATGCATGATGCATAAGAATGTATACTCTCCATTGTAATGTTTGACTGTCCCAAACATTGGTTTTAGGCACCTCCTGAATTATGCTTGTTTCTCTCTCTATTTTCATCTACAATTTTTAAGTTTCTAATTTTCAGAAATACCCTGATTAATATTTACGTTAGGACTGTCAATCGATTGTACCTTAAAGGTGGATTTGACAAGTATTTAATACTCTTATCTACATGGGAGTGGACAAATATCCTTACTTTATGCAAATGTATGTATATTTATTATTGGAAATCAATTAACAACACAAAACAATGACAAATATTGTCCAGAAACCCTCACAGGTACTGCATTTAGCATTAAAAATATGATCAAATCATAACGTGGCAAACTGAAGCCCAACAGGCAACAACAGCTGTCAGTGTGTCAGTGTGCTGACTTGACTATGACTTGCCCCAAACTGCATGTGATTATCATAAAGTGGGCATGTCTGTAAAGGGGAGACTTGTGGGTACCCATAGAACCCATTTTCATTCACATATCATGAGGTCAGAGGTAAAGAGACCCCTTTGAAAATGGCCATACCAGTTTTTCCTCGCCAAAATTTAGCGCAAGTTTGGAGCGTTATTTGACCTCTTTTACGACAAGATAGTATGAGGTGGTTGGTACCAATCGTCACTATAGCTTTAAAACTGAGCTGGCTACAACCTAAAAATCGCAAGTTGCATTAATGCGTTAAAGAAATTAGTGGCATTTAAATTAACTTTAACAGCCCTCATTTACGTAGAACTAAAACATCCCTCTGGGATCTCTCCAGCACAAACAAAACTCAGTAATGCTTATTATATTTAAGGAGAAGAGTCTACTGTTACCAAATTGTTTCAGGGGTTCAAACTGCAGAATTGACAGAATCTTCCCCACATCTGCGTATCTAAAAGCAAAGCTGGGTGGTTTCTGAATAAAAGCCTCCTTGCAATGTCAATCTACCTCTGGGATACATGAATGTAAAAAAAAAAAAAATCGAACAAGACAAATAACAGGATCTTCGGTCTACATCATTTCCTTTCTTTGTCCCTCTGGTTTCACTTACATCAGACAAAACTCATTACCAGACCAGTAACCCAGCCACAAGGCAGGAAATTGACTTTTTTTTGTCCAAGGCCAAGCTCATAGTTTCTGACATGTTCCAACCCCTGTCACTGTTTGATCAGCCAAAGTGATCTGAATTATACCTCTAGACAAGAGTTGTTCATAGTATTCTAGCAGTAAATGTAAACAAAAGCAAGGCCCTCAACCATCACAACACATTTCCCAATTGAATAAAATGTCCTCAATACACATCTTAATGTAAATTATTTGTGGTTTTGCAATGCTGCCAAATTTCTATCTATATTAGCAGCCCAGTCTTAGGGCAAAAGCACGTAATAGACCCGCCTGTCCACCGGAAGAAAGCGTCAGTGTGACGTTTTGCCTCGCCGAGACGTGAATATTACACGCCCCCAAGAAGGGGGTTGTGTAATATTACCTATAAACTACCTATAATGCATCATTTGCACTTTCTGTACAGCCATTCGCTGTTGGAAAAAATGTTTACAACTTTGTTCTGTTGTCTTGGTTATTTGACCATTACCAATCAGTACTTCTGGGCACCAAACACCATCAAACCAGCCTGCACAGAGCGACTCCAGGGTATCCAAAATAGCACCAGGTCAAAGTCATTTCTCTCTCACTTCGCCATACCGAAAAACAACTTAGAGTATCTATTTCATATCATATGACTGGTGTTTCAGGATCAATAGCCCCAAGTCCACCAGGGAAAACCCACTGGCTCTGGTCTGAAATCAAATTGTAAACAGCCCGAAATAGCTCCTGTGTGACTAATTCCCTTTCTCTACCATTAACTACTGGGATTGTAAGTGGCTTTTGTATGGACCAGAAAATTGGATTCTTTACCCTATTAGAGACACAACCCCCATGCACATCCAACAACAACAAAAAAAAGAAACTGGCTTGTCAATATTAATAGCTAATATGATCAAAGATGGCCCTGCATGTTTTAATAGCCATCTGGCAGCTCCGTTGGGTAATTTGAAAGCAATTTTGGAGTTGTAACATTAGGGAGAAACAAACAAAGTGGGGGGAGGTGGGACGGTGAAAGGTTGATGAGAGACAGAGATACAGTAGGTGCAAGAAATTAGCTGTATGGCAATCCCTTTGTTAAAAGGCTGGATAATGCCCAGGTTGGATTGATTAACTGGCTGCAGTTTGGTGACAGCTCCCATATCGCAGCCTCACTGCCCACTGAAGTGTGCATTAGGACTTGGTGTTGGCAGCAATATGGCTTTTACATTTAACAATCTGTGCCCAGACAGAGTGGAAGGGCTCGGGAGACAAGTTGACAGAGGGGAGCCTCCCATCACTTGTCAGCATTGTCAGGGGCAATGCCTCATTATCCACCGTCTATTGGCTTCTATTCATGTCATTCATCATTCCCATCACCTTTTCTTTGTCACCCACATCAGAGAGAGAGACAGAGCCAAGGTCTGGAGGGGATATATGTATATAAATATGTCGCAAATTGGCTCGGTATGGATTCCTTTGCTCGTTCCGACCCCTTTGTTTGGTGGCAGACTGAGGTGGCTATTGTGCATCTGCCAGCGGGGCCACAGGTCTCTCCATCAACGGCACGCCATTCAGGAGATAAGCATCAGCCGGCAGCACACTCCACTGACACCACCACTTCCTCCCCGAGTCAGCAGATTACATTTTAGAAGTTGACAGCTTGTTATCACTCTGGATAGCAGGAGGGCTTAATCTTTTGTTCTTTTCTGGTCGGGCTCGGGCTGAGGAGTCGCCGGCTCAGGCCACTGATTCCACCGACTTCCCTCCTTGTGCCCTCTGCAGTGACACGCGCCGTGAATAGGCCACTCTCTCCTCCGCTCTTTTCATCTTCCTTCTAAGAGTGGCTGCACTTTGTAGAGGGATTACGGTGATGGAAGCCTCAGCAGTGCACAATGATATCCATTCAACATGTCTCTCTGGCAGAAAAGGGGATGGGTTCAAGTCTGATTTGATAATGGGTATGCTGGCTTCAGTCTGGAAGGACGGATCACAGCTCCTAAGGCCGGGCTTGTCCTTTGGGAACAATCATGTGGAATCCCTCTCAGAATAATATCCATGACCATTAAAGCGGCAGAGAATGGCATGGTTCTTGTACAATATTGTAGCTTATACTGATAGTCTTCAAAGGAAAGCTTTTCCAAGTGACTGCAAAAAACATCGTTCTTCTGAGAAGCTAAAGAGAGGAGTGCAAAGACCAGATGAACGGCAGGTCCCAGACGCCAAGGTTCCACTAAGAAAACATGAAATTTCTTATGTTACATTTTGACCTTGATGTGGCAGCTGGTCGTAAAGCTGCCTTTTGTTCAAGCTCTTCTGCAGCAGTCTATTCATGGCACACAGTAGATAGACTATTTTGCTGCAGAAACCTGAAAGAGAGAGGCACATTCAAAAGTGTTATTGATTAAACTCCTTATTGTGTTTTAAGGAGTTAACTAGACTGAAGAAGCAGGGGTTATATCTTTTAATAACAGATTTTAGCCTTGGGTGTCTCATCATTATGTTTGGGAGAGTGTCACATAATACTCAAAGATATTAATTGACCTGAATAAAAAAATATTCAGTTTTATTGTGCTAACAATAACCCATCTTGCATAATCTTCCCATCCTGAGTGGATGACAACCTTGGACATCGGCATTTATTATCACCGCTTTGCTTTTGAAGCTCCAAGATGTCTCCTTGGTGAGAACTGTGGTTATATAACCTCCCTCTCTCCTCCCACTCTCTCTTTGTATGTCTCTTCCTGTTTACGGCGATCGCAGCATCTCAAGCCTACTGGAAGATGGCTACAAAGCTCAAACTTACAAGCTTTTTTTGGGGGTTGGGAATACAAGGCTTTTTTGCTTTTCTGATATGTTTGCAGTGGTGAAGACAAGCTTTCTGATAGGAACACTATGTTTGATATGTACAGACTCATACGGAGGCAGTGATACTGGAGAAATCATACTGTACAGCTTATGCAACACATCAGAGCTGCCTGGTGAAATTAATTCTACAGACAAAGTTTCTTCCTCTCAGACTGCAGACAGATACGAGTCGATAATATCCCCACCAATTTTAAGGAAAGCTGAAATATTACTACCAACATTTAGGCCTGCAGAGACGATTGGTTTGGTTCAATACTCCATAAACTCGAGTTAATGTTCGTTTCATTAAGACTGCATATAATTACAGAGGACAGGTGCACCCGATTCGACTGTTATCAGTCGTTATAAGCCTCATAGATGTGGGTCAGTAGGGGCCTGCTACACCTATTATGTTGTAAAAGTGAAAATGAAACTTAAAAGCAACACGTTCTAACTGAAATATTACATTTTGAACACAAACAAAACAGCTTGTTTAGGTTTAAGCAACAAAACTACTATTTATTTTTGTTGTTGGCAAAACCACTTGCTTAACTTGGGAAAAAATATCCTTTTTTTCGTTTACAATAAGCTAACTACGTTTGAAAACTGAAAGTGAAACAAGACAACTACATGTTGTTGGTTTCACACAGGATGAAACCTGGTCTCCCGGGTGAAAGTACTGTGTTTTGTGTTCCATCTATCACCTCGTACCTCCACCACCTATGCAGTTACATGCTTTCTTTACTACAGGCCTGACTTCCGTTTCCGCTGTCATAATTATTACGGTCACTAGAGGTCACTGTTGTCTTCTTTTATACCTTCTTTCAGTGATCGCCCATGTGAATCAGTGATAAAACCTACTAGTGGGTGTAGCAGGCCCCTACTGACCCACATCTATGAGGCTTTTAACCACTGATAACAGTCATTTAATGACCTGATAACAGTCTAACCGGCTGACAGGTAAGGGGTTACCTGTACGATCAATCTGCTGAATCACTTCTCTGTCTTTCTTCTATCTTTAGTCACAAGATTAAATTAAGCCTGGATTTTAATTTATGCTTGGTTGCTTGACACTTTTCTACACTTGTTTCTTGACAAAAGCTGATATATCACACCTCGTCTCATATCCATACCTTGGTGACAGCAGGCCTGAGCAGAATGATAGAGAAACTGTTAAGTGGAGTGATACTTTCAAGGCTGCTGTCTAAAAAACATTGCAGTATATGACAAATGAAATGTAAACATTGATGTCTATGTCTGTTAAAAGAAACATCTGGTGAAACTGTGTTTGAGTTGCATGGCTGCCTACAACCTCCCCAGGTCAGCAGGTTCTTACTTATTTTCCAGTATTGTTGAATGAAGTGACAGGAAATGTGTTACCATCGCAACAACCACACTGTGCTACAGTCCTTGAGGCCTGCATCAATATAAATTTGTAATAATAATTACCAAGATGTTGAGCAACTGTACAAAAATGTCCTGGACCAAAGAAATTCTTAGTCGATTAACACTCATACAATTTTGTCGACTAATCGATTAGTTGATAACGACAGATCTGTAAAAATTTGTTTCTCCACAAATAATCACTGATAAGCACCACTTAAAATCTTGTGTTTACCAGTGATGTGTTCATATGTTTCTTTGAAATAAGTCATTCAGCATGAAAAAAGGTATAAAAAATGACTAATCGACTTAAGAAATCTTAGTCGACAAAGACCAAAACGTCAGATTAGTCGATTAATCGACTGAGAGGGGGGCGGTCGTAGATATATTACTATGGATCAGGTAAACTTTTGCAAGTCATTTGTAAAACATTTGTGTTGATCAAGATACTTGTGTAAATTGCAATAGACATACAATATAGCAGTCTAACCAGATACATAATTTAACACATGAAAGTGAAGATAGTTACGATGCGGTGGTGCTCGTGCATGTGTGTTGGGAGCGTTGCCTTGGAAGGAGCCCCGAAAGGAGGGGGTGGGTATAGACGGAGCTCCTGAGGTGATGCTACTTTCAAATTATGCTAGCTTTCCAACATCGTAGACCCTATCTTTAAGTATTTAATTCACACAGAGCATAAAAAAAAAGGTTTTACTATGTGGTTAATTCATATAGACTATTTATTTACTGAATTACCAGGAAATCTGCTACTGTATATCATGATATATATCGTTATCGAGATATGAAATGACCTATATCGTGATAGAAGATTTTGGCCATATCGCCCAGCCTTAATTCAAACCTAATCGAACAACTAATTGGTATACTTGCTTTGAAGAAAAAAATAGTTACCATCTTTGGAACTGACCAGTTTTCGGCTAATAAGACAAAGAAAAGAAACATAAATGCACATGTTGTTTTTTCCCCCTCTTGGACCCAGCAGAAATGTCAGTTTTGGCTCCATATGCGTCAGTCATACTGCCATTATTAAACAGTATTTTGATAACCAGTCCGGTCCTGATTAATTGGCGCTCCCATGGGAACAAGACGCCTTTTTGCTGCCTGAGGATTCAGTGTCGGACTGATAGCAGAGCGACTCGGGACGTTGACAGCCAGGACAATGTCATAGTGAGCAAGAAGTACAAGTGCTGAGTTTAATCAGTCTCTGCGTGGCTGTGGGCCGCCGAGGCCGACCTGTTCGTAATAATTACAGAGGAGCACGGTTACAATACATGCATTGTTGCGGTGTCTCAGTTGGCATTTCAGTCAGAACTCAAAGCCTCACTCTGTAACTGATATGCAATTTAAGTGGGAGAGGAACAAAAGACACAAAAGCAGATTTGATATCTCTGCTGATGTCTTTTTGAAATCACTATTAGTTTGTATTGCTATTGTCGGATATGGGCGCCATCCTAAAATAGATATGGTCAGTCATCCAAAAACAATCAGATTTGGGTAGAATATTGGAATTCGGAGCACGAACGCCGCCGTGAACTGAAGCCTTTGTTATATCTACAGTATGATTTCCAAATGTCTGTGTTTGTCTTCCTAAAGATGAACCCCTTTTGTGTTCACAGCCACAGAGAGTGTATTGAGCCTCAGCTGTGGTTCTCGCAGAGACATAGCATGGGACAGACCGATGGCGTCGAGAGGCAGCATCTGTGATTACGGTCTTCAAAGACATTTTCAAAAATCAGCCTCACTGTTGGATCCACCTCTGTGCTCTAGCCTTGTTCTGTTTTATTTCCTTTGGAGTTTTTAATGTTACCCAGCGTGGCATTATGGAAAAGGGCAACCTGAAAGCCCCCCCACCACAAGCGGGACGGCCGGGCCGTGTTCGGCTGCTCGGTAGGGGTCCTAACCCTGTCTGCTCGTCAGTGGCTCAAAAGATGCATCTTCAACTCAGCCGAGTTGAAAGAAAGATCACAGCGTGTTTTTTTCCCCTTTTTTTATGTTTCAATCAACGTCCTCTCTCTCTTCCTCTCATCCTTCCTCTCTCAAACTGTATGGTTGCTTTTGGATCTGAGTTTCATATTTCATGGTTTTCTGGATAGCACAAGATCAACTGTTTTGAAGTTTTTTACTTTTGAGAGTGAAAACAGTTCAGCAGAGTGCTCTGAAGTAATGGGATTTGAGGCTTTACATCCATTCCCATTGGACTCTGCCACACAGGGTAGCCTTTCTCTGACCATATCAAAAAGAAACGGAAAAACAAGCGTTCCAATTTGGTGTGGTTTTTCAACCTTTATTTAAAGGGAGTGTATATCATTTTTTACACGTTTTTTAATCATTTTTGATTGCCAACGGATGTGACATCCTGCACGCTTGTGAGTACCTTTACTCTTCTTCAGCTCCACTACAGGGCTAACAGTCTGCAACGTTTGGTTGGAAATGGAGTCAGCTAAGGCCAACAAACGACCAGCCCCCACCACAACTCAGACACAGACACAAACTCCATGGAAGCAAAAAAAAAAAAAAAGCTAGTGAAGCTCGTCTTGCAAAACAGAAATGTGACCGACGTTGGGCGAAAAGTAGGATCAACATTGGCCGGGCCTTCGATTCATGGATGGACCCTTGTTTGGTTTTGGGTATCAAAACGGACCCCGAGCTGGCAAAATTCCTATTGGACAGCTGACATTACTGCCAAGCATGTAAAATATAGAGCGATATTGTGGCTTTAGCTGGATGATGTTGCTAACGTTAATCAACATGATGCCTGTCAATCACGTTCAGTGTCATGTGTGTCGCCTCACTGTTTTGACCGATGCTCGCTGACGTCTATTTAGTGCGAAGACAAGCGCAAGCAACAAATCGCTGACTGTCATTGACTTAATGGCCACAGGTGTCACTGTTAAGCAATTTCTGATTCTTGCATAGAGCTCCTTTAACAGTTTATGTTATGTTTGTCTTTTTCAAGCAACAGTTATTTCTTATAGCTATCCCTCTAAGTGTCTAAAAGTGCTCTCTTTTAACATATTTTTTTTACACTGACCTCTGCTGGAGCAGGGACGTGAAAAGTAAAATCTATTTGTATAGATTGGCATATAGAGGCCATTGGCGAGCAGGATCAAATGGCAGGGAAAACAGATTATGTTGCAGGGCTCCCGTGGCATAACCCCGGGCATTAATGTTAATGGAAAACCACATGACCTTGCAGTTGCCTCTGAGCGGCTCCATTTTAAATCCAATTGACATGGCCCAAGTCTGGAAGAGGCTGGAGAGACGGTGATGCAGGCACCTGATACCCATGCATAAGAATAGCCTGTTTTTCTATTTTTTTGTTCCGTTCAGGGGATCCCAGAGGCCTCCCAGTAAGGTTTCCTCTGCTCCCTGAGATGAACAGGGGGAGGCAGAGCTGAATATGGAACCACTGGGATACCCATTCCCCATGCCAGATGTCATGTGATCCCAACACTGAGCAGGATGGCAAAGCTCAGCTTGCACTGCTTTAACATTTCAGTCAAGGTATAATTTTGCTCAAGAGACATAATACCCCTTGTTTTCAGGGAGCAAATTGTGCTTAAGGTTGGTTAAAAAGCACTGTGATGTAGTTGGCTTTGCCAAGAATTGCTTTCCAATGATCCCCCTGCTCTGGGAGGAATGGAGGGGATCGTGCCAGCACAACAGAAACAGGCTTTGTTAAAGGAGCTTTTTGCGCACACAGATGAAAGAAAATGGAAAAGGCAGGGTGAAATAACATTCTGTTTTTTTCCACAAACATCCAGTGGAGGAGGATTTGCATTCAAATGCGGTGCAGTTCCACCGCTCTGAGGGTCATCAGCACAATTTAATTACATTAAGAGACAGCTAAATTGGACTTTGCAAACAGACAAGGCTTAAGGGATTACTGGACCTCTGACGGAGAGATCAAATTTTACCTTCGAGCATGAAACAATATGCCTGTTTCCTGGCAGCCTCCGTATGGACAGATAGAGGGAAGGGGGCCGCCAACAGTGGATGATTAATTTTATTCCACTTTTTTATCAACTGTATTTGAAATGGCCTGCGTGTAGTAAAGCATGGTGTTTCAGGACAAACTTGGCATGATCACAGCCACAAAAAAACAAGCCTCTAGGCATCTAAAGATATTGTTTATCTTGATCGCTTTACCTCCTCTGACTCTGTGCTTTCCCCAGCAGCTCCCAACTGCTAACCTCTCCTGCATGTGCAATGTTTTGTCTGCATGTCTCCAACAGTTTATACTATTTATTCTTCAGTGATTTATTGAACACTGTGCTGCCGCTGCAGCTGCCAGCTTACCGTATGGCATGCTGCCTAAATGTTGCATCACTCAATATAGACCTTTTTCTTCTCCTTCTTCTAGTATAGTAAGTAAAATTGACTGGGGTATATCAAGGGATTTAAATGTAACATGGCATTCGAAGGGAAGTGGTGTTGTGCTAAGTTTTATTCATTCATGGAAAGTTAGTCAATGGAGTCTGACATTTTCAGAACTTGGCCTTTTTGTGCCAACCCCCGTCTACAGTTACAGTATAGATGTCACCCACATTAGACATGAAACAAAATCAAAGGTATTGATGACCTCTTCTCTGCTAGAAAATGTTTTTTTGGGTTGTTTTTTTTAACGTAACGCCATCTTAGCCAGCTAGTGAATAATGAAAACACAGGAAGTCAACTCTTAAGTTATATAAAACTTTTTAGGCCCCTTTTTTGGCATGACGACCTTCTAAGTAAGGGTGCCTGATGAGGACTACCAACTGCTAGGCAGAACAATCTGGCGAGGACTGGCAGGAAAGCTGGTGTTCTTGAACTGTGGGTTGATTAGGTGATTGTTGACAGGTGCAGAGTGCAGAGTGGAGAGTGAGACCAGGTGCCTGATGAGGAAGCCGCGCCCCTGCCACACCCACACACACACAGACAGACAGGGGAGGGGGAGACACAGGGGAAACAGAACACAGGAAAACTACTGGAGTCACGGCCAGAGCCGTAACAAATAAGGATGGTTAGGAGGTGGTTATATGACAATATGATCTCATCCAATCACACCTGTCTGGAGTCTTCCACCACTATCTGACGCTATATCACTGGAATTTGTAATTACAGAAATTAATTCTGCTTTCACACCCTTGCATTTTTTTTTTATTTCATTAGGTAGGTGTTCCGGCACTTTCGTGGTGAACAGGCCGATGTAATATTTGCCAATGTCATTTACATTTGCTTTTCAGCGCTCTAAAGACTTGACACCTGCATGCTGTAGCTAGAGGCTGATGGGTATAACAACATGAATGGCTGAGTGAAAATATTGCATGCAAAATTAATTTCTTTAATTTGGCACATTTATTTAAAAATCTCAACTCAGAGCCATCAAAACATAATTTCCTTTAAACTGACATGTTTCAACAAGCTGCTTCTGTCAATGCAAATAACTTATTTATTCTAAAAATGCAGAACAGACATTGTGAAAATACACATAAAACAGGATGCATATTTCTTACACAGTCATACAGTACTTGTTCACGTTGTGTTTGTAACCTGTTCTAACCCTATAGGTTGCTGAGTTGTTGGGTTTTGCATGTGAAAATAATGTTAATGGTGCAGTATGTATGATTTGGCAGCACCACCTAGTGGTGAGGTTGAAGATTGCAACCAACTGAAAAATGCTTCCAAGTGCCAAGAGTGTAGGAGAACTACGATGCCCGACATGAAAATGTGACAGCGTGAATGGTCCTATCTTGAGTCAGTGTTTGGTTTGTCCATTCTGGGCTACTGTAGAAACATGGCCGCCGACTCCGTGAAGAGGACCCGCTCTGCATGTAGGCATAAACGACTCATTCTAGGCTGACGAAAACGCAATAATTCGTATTTTCAGGTGATTATACACTAAAGAAAACATACTTATTCATATAATATTCCATTTCTGCCAAAGAATCCCACTAAATATTATAGTGTGCCCAAAGTTTTTGCAAGATCTCTCTCAAAAGATTTTTTTTACAATGAACACCGTAATGTATAACTAAAATGGTATTTACACCAATTTAAAGTAAATAAAAGATAACCTTTAAGAAAGAGTACATTTGTGTAGTGTGAGGCCAGTTCCAACCACAGAGCCAGAGCCAGCTGAGGCCAGTGATGCTAAACTATATGCACTCAGGGTAATGTAGGATACTTTTGTTAAAAGCACTTAACAAATGGCATGTTATTATCACTTACACTGAGATCCAGGCACTTGCTTTCTAGTAAGTACACATTTTCCCCGACACATATGCAATGGGGCAACAACTTCACCTCTTCTCCTCCATCTGTGGATTGCTCTGCATTAAGTTTTTTTGAAGTGACACACAGACTGACCCTCCACTCACCAGAGCCTCGCTGCCATACTCATGTGAAAAATGCCCAGAGGTGTAAATTTGTGCAGACAATTTATCTAAACTGCTAGCTCTTCAGGTGTTTCCTCTCCCTGCTGTTTCTCCAATTGTCCTTAAACAATTACTCGGGAGAGATTGGGGGGAGACTGTTGCCAGTTAAACTGCCGTTTTCTCTGCTACCATTGTGCAGGCCATCTAAACCATGGGATACAAAGCTCTCAAGCACACTGCAAGCCAAAATAAAGAGGTGGAGAGGGAGGGGGAGGCAGATAAAAGCTGACACCCAATGTATTATAACTCAGCTCTATTAGATATGAGCTTCTGCTAGGGTGAAGCACCATAGCTTAAGGCAACGTTACTGCTTGCTCATTGTGCTTTAGCGAGGGGGCTGGGAAGACTGCGTAGCCGCTGTGTTCTGTATACAGCACACAGTCTCATGCATGATTTAGTAAACTAGAATTCTTACTTCAATATTCAAGTAGCAATATGGCAGATGAGATAAAAGGATGTGCTTAGGCTGCAAAACTCATCCTAAGTCATACTGTACACTACATGCTTGATAAATGGTAATCAGAAGAGAGAGAAATCGTCAATGGGCCGCCGCTATCTCTTTCATTTTCAGCCCTTATTCAATTTGGCTAAGAAACAAATGCTGTAAGGTTTGCCACACTATTCTTCATACTGTATTGTCTAATAAACCACAATACAGCTTGTAGCTCAATTGTTTATTGTATAATAATATGACAGGACATAAAAACTGGTTGAGGTTCTTCTCCAACATCAGTTTTACATTGAACCCCAAAACTACATTACTGTTGACAAGTAAGTTTTAAAACAGAAGTTATTACTTCAGAAAACAACTTTTGAGACAAATAATATAAAGTTTTTTGTTTTGGCACACAACAACTGTTCTGTTGTAAAATATTTTAATTTAATTTTAAACCATATCAAATACTGGAAGTCTGTAGTCAGAAGTGAGTCAGAAGAATTTTTTTTTTTTAAACAAAACAAAAAGGTGTCTGACAAGTTTATCAGGCCAATCACATCATCCATTGAGTATTTTAAGACCAAATTAAATGAGATGACTTGACTGTAAGTGTTGGAATAAAAGTTACAGTGAAATTCCTCGTCAGAAATCTCCTGATTTTTAATTCCCAGCAAAGACTTGGATTGTCAGCATTTGAAGAGCTTGCTGAAAAGTATAATTGAATCTAAATTACTTTAGAATCAGAACATCCACAGAGTCTCAGCATGTTTTCTTCTAAGTAAACAGAAGTTTATAAAAATATAAAAGCATACCCTGCTTTATGGTCTATTTGACTCTAAATGGGAACATAATTTACTAAATAAACATCATGCTGTATTGAAGAATTGAAATTGGCGATTGAGACCATAAACTCATGTTTACAATGTTTACTGAGGTAATAAATCAAGCTTGAAGTAGGGTAATTTTCTCATAGACTTCAATACAATCAGACTTCTTTTTGCAACCAGAGGAGTCGCCCCCTGCTGGCTGTTAAAAGAATGCAAGTTTAAGGCACTTACGCTTTGGCTTCACTTTACAGACCCGGAGGTTGCCCACTAATGACGATGCTAAAAAGATGTCACAGGGGGGAAGAAATTCAAACTGCCTGTCTTTGTTCTAATGTACTTGCGGTAGTTGGAGGAACTGTTGGCTTGTCTACAACCTGTATGATAGCCTGACTGCCTGTGTTTTTTGCCCAGTTGGACTTTGTTGTGGTGATGTTGCTGTGTTTCCAGAGTACAACATTATCATAACCGAAATTATGGCTAAAACTAAGAAATCAAGATGTTATTTTAATACACCAGAAATATACTTTTAAGTGAAAGTGAATGTATTCAATATTTAAGAGCACAGAACAAATGTGTACAAACGCACACACACAATGCAGTTCTCTAAATGAGCCTGTTAAATGTCAGGTAGACAAGCTCAATACGACATAAAACAAGATTTCAGACTAAAATTGAATGCATCCACTGACACTCCCACCACTGACCAGTGCTTTTATTGAAAAATGTTGCTGCCTTAAAGTGATGTAGTCCACTCACATGACAGTTGGGGCTGCACATGCATCTGGTACTTGTTCATCATGGGTCTTTGTCTGGTATTTGTCATGAATAGGAAAATATTGATTGTCATAGTTTGCATATTTGTACATGTTGTGTGTGTCTGTTTTGCATAACGCGCTTCTGTGCGTGTCCTTCATGTGTTTTGTGTCATTGTGAAAGGCCTTTTTTTCACCTGACACCACGCCTGAAAGCAAACGGCTCGGATAGTTTTGCAACCCAGTGGATTCGAGTTTCTGTTCAGTTGATGTTTTTACCAACCAGTAACCAACCAGTGAAAATTTCACAAAGTAATTAACTACTTACATTTATTTATTTGATTATTTACAGCTTACTGATTTTTCATAGGTGAGAACATTAAAAAACAATGAAGGATGTCCTTTCATGTGAACCTCATTATGGTTCACATGAAAGGACGTCCAATGTTCAATCCACATCCAAAAAGACCACATAGAATAACCCCAAAATGTGTACAGTTGTTTCTGAAATCAAGATGAGGTGAAATATTACCAATGAGTCCCTGATGTGTATGAGAAAATATCTGGTTGAAGACAAAGTCAGGGGCTAGTCCGACAACAGCAGCAACACAAAACTAATCCTGCTCTCATTTAGGTGGAAAGTGTAGTACAAGCCAAAGAGGCACATAAGCAAGCAGCTGATCTCTTGTTTCTGAGACATGAAGCAGCTTAGTTTTACAGGCTCAGGACACTCTTCCATCACGGCTGCTTAAACCCCAATCTCCTTAATGCTGAGTGCCAAGCAGAAGCACATCGGGTCCCTTTATGAGGACAAAGGTTTGACTCATTTGGGAATTGAATGTACGGCCTCCCTTTATCGTGGTGGAAACTCTGACCGCGAGGCTGCTGGCTGTAACCACGACTGGTGGTTGAAGCTGTGGCCCAGGATGTAGTTATTGCTCAGGCTGAAAGCCTTTGCACACCAAGTCCGTATGCTTCGTCTGAAATTGTCGCACATTTAAAAATAACGACCTGATGTTGATCGATCACTTTTACACACCGGCTCCGAAACCTTCGTCCGTCATTAAAGTTTTCGAAACGGGACCGATTTCTGTGGTTTTTTTTCGCATCTGTCAAAAGAGGGTTGTTTGAGCACTCAGAGCCACCGTCCCTGCAAACATCATCATCCAAAACGGCGTCGGATAAACATTCACTTCGTCTCCCAGCAGAAAGCACTTCACCATAAAGAAATAAAAGAATGCAAAGATGACTGAATTAAAGATAGATTGTGGCAGGTGATTGCAGAACAGCTTGGAGTCGGGGATGGTCACAAAACAAAGGACAGTAGTGATTGAGATCTAGGCAGCTAAACGCTAACTTCTTGCTGATGGCAGTAATTCATTGGCCCTGTTTGGGACAAGCGCTTTCCATTGCACCCACGTGATTAAATCAGTTTTGTCTTGTATTGCGAATTTTTGCAAAGAATAGAATAATAAGACGCATTGGACTCAGTGTGCAAGGTTTCTGTGCGTCATACTTTTTATTGGATAACGGATTAAAAAAACGCATCCGAAAAATACAGACTTGGTGTGCAGATCCTTAAGACTGGTTAATTGGCACAACCCTGCACTAATTGCCGCAATGCCTGATTTGGTGTGAATGCAGCCTGATACACACAGGAATTCAGAAATAGCTTCACTACAATGCTCAACCAGTACAACCATGTCAATTCACTGCGCACACACACGTTACACCCATTATGAACTAATGTGCCACAGCCATAATCATATCAACTGAAGCACAGCCATGGAAGCAACAGCCAAAGCTATGTCATCCCATGGCTATTGTCATAATCACAGCAACAGCCACGTCAGCAGCCGGTCTTAACTAGGTTAACTATCTCCATGAACTAGCTCCATTAGTTATCTACAGTATTAAGCAGCAATGATACAGACCACAGCTGAGAGAAAACTTATTGCGAGGAAATGCAAAATATTGTGTGGGACAAAATGTAATGTTAAGTAATGCAAAAGTTACTGGAAGGTAACACAAAAGTGGTTCAGACACACAGTAGAATTCCAACCAAGCCCTTTTGGAGGCAAAAAACAAAAACATTTCCCACTTGTGAGATCATTGGTATAGTAAAGAGATCAAAATATGAATGACAAAAAAGTTACAATTAAGTTTATAACCAATCACTTTATTTCCCATCAACCTCGCTGTGATTGGACAGTTTTCCATTTTGGCATGGACGCTGCTCTCTTCCACCTCCTCATGAAAACGAATGATTTGCATTTAATATTGGCAGGTGTCTGCTCCTCTCAGTTTTAGTTTTTTTCTTTTAGTTTCCCTGAAAATATTCTTCAAGAGTAGAGATCTGTGCTGCTTTAGGGGAAGTAGAGACTAACCTGGGCCGTGTTGCTGGACCAACTCAGACAGATCCGTCTGGATGAAGAGAACCAGACCTCCAGCGGCAAACAGCAGGAGGAACCAGAGGGAACAGGGCATCCTCCTTCTCCGTACACGCAGAGAGTCCACCATCATCTTCATCTTCATCCACATGATGATGCCACACAGTCAGCTGCTAATGTAATAAGTTCTGGAGAAAATCAAAAAAAGCGGGAAAACAGACAAAAGTGGAGTGAGCAAAACTGTGTGAAGGCCTCTGATTTCACTGCTCCTCCTGCTGTAGTGTGTTCTTTTTCAGACTTTTTTCAAGCCTGCAGGTAGAGATGGGAGGAGCTGTCTAACTAGATGACTTCTCTCTTTCTCTCTCTCTCTCTCTCTCTCTCTGTCTCTCTCTCTCCCTCCATCATCTTCTACTCTTTTTGTGCTTCACAACACCACATACAGTATATTCAGCATTACTAACACAGCAGCAGAGAGTTTTTTATTTCTCTACATCAATATTACATTTCAAAATTCATACAGTACACAGTAGTAAATGGCAGTGGTGGAAAGTAACTAAATACATTAACTCAAGTAATGTACATAAGTACAAACCTGAGGTACTTGAGTATCTCCATTTTATGCTATCTCTACCCAACCCAAGGTAAGTATTGTACTTTTTACTTATTAATAACTTTAGTTTCTAGTTACTTTGAAAATAAAAATTTTTACAAACAAAACACATGATCAGCTTAAAAAATATGATGCACTGTTGTAGATTAAACTACCCAATAGTATATAAAATAGATCAAATTAGCTAAACCCCAACCAAGTACAACAGTGAAATGCTTTTAACACGTTAATGCATCAGTAATAACCCAATAATAAAATATATAACAGTATATCTGAAGTAAATTTTCCCTTGTGCCTGATAGTTAGCCATTTAAGAGCCTCAAATAAAAGAGTTCTTGATAGGGAAATGTAATACAGTTATCCATTTATTGCCTCCATTCGACTTGTGGATTAGAAAATGTATGGTCACAGTATAATACAAACAATATAATTTCCAGGAAGGAACTCACATTGTCAGTATAACGCATGAAGAAACAGGACTGGAGACACTTGAATGGAAGGTCTGTCTGCTCTGAAATGGCTGGAACTGAGCTGAAGTAATCAGTCTCCACCTGAGTAAGCTTGAGGACACTCAGTTGCTGTAACAGAGACAAATTCCCGGGTCTGCTGTCCAGATCAGGGTGGTAATTCCAGTAGAGTTGTCAAGCGGGCCACTGGACTAGTGGAGATTCGATCTTGCTTGATCTTGAACTAGGATGGCCTGGGGGCAGAGCAGAGAGGAGAAGCCTCTCAGGAGGGTGACCAGGCAGGAGGACGGGTTGGAGGACAACCAGATGGAGGCCAGGCTGATGGTGGTGACGATTTACATCAGCATTAAGACACAATTCTGAGAGAAAACTAGACTTCTGCACCTCCTCATGGCTCTGTTTTCAGGCTTTAAAATAATCTAGCCCGTGATGGAAGACTTTGGCCAATCACACGCGTTCCTATTGGCTGTTCATTCAACGGAGGCAGCTGTCAATCACTCGCAAGCTCCGCTCAAACTGATCTCTTCATGGCTGCTGGGTCACAAACTTTCTGATTTTACAGCTACACAGTACACTACAAGATGTTTCTGAAAACATTTGAGGTGAGAAATAGGCATTATAGTAACAGAATATTTATTCATATTTGATCAGCGCTGCCTAGTTTGATCAGACTTTATGAGTGATTGACAGCTGCTCAGAGACGGCAAGCTCCAGCTCGGCTCTGATTGGTTGCTTTCCTCCGATCTGTGAAATCTTGCAGATGCCATTAGCATCAGAGGACACAGAGGCACATGTTTTTTTTTCAGATTACCTGTTTTATGCACTACTGTCAGGATATAGTGAGTTTTATAAAAAAAAAAACATTTTAATCATATTTGCTCCAACCTGCCTATCCCAGCTTTAAAGCAGTCCCCCTTTGTTTTATTAAATCAATACAAATGTCAGATTTGTCTTTGGATATAAAGATAATCTATTCATGTGCTAGAATACTGTATAAGGTTTAAAGCTATTAGCCATTAGCTTCTAGAAAATATGCGCTGATGTATAAGTGCAAGTTACTTGCATGCTGTCAGTAGCTGCCACTGTAGGATCACATTAAAGTGACACTTTTCCCTTGGATGGACATTAATTCGACTGACATAGTATCAAAGTGAACAACAGAACAGCACTCGCTTTTGTGGGGATGGGGATGTCAAGCCATTAGACCACCCCGAAATCCATTTATCCAGCTTTGTATTGACATCATTTCATTTCCATATGAATGTTCTTTACATCATTCTGGAGGGAAACCATGCAGGCTGTTGCATAATGAGGGTATGGTACCCTCTGTGCTCACTGGAGTTAATAACAAGTGTTGAGGTTTATACAGGCTGAGGACCTATTTTAACATTTCTCTATTAGCTGAGCTGCAGAGAGGACAAAGTTGACGGAGGGAAACTCACAAAAGATAAGGAAAGAGGAATGCTTTTGTAATATTATGCAAAACTAACCATTATGTGCTTATAGGAAACTGCTCCATGGGAATAAATGCATACATTTCAACCACATTAATGTATATTGTATTGTTTGGCTGGCTCTGCACATGGCACAGTTGCCATGCCAACTCAGGTGGTAACCAGGAGTTCTCGCTGGCTGACCATTTTCATCCCTCTGTACATACACTTCTTTGAAGAGACCATTTCAATCAGTAGACATGCGCTTCTATTCATTCTGTTAAAGCCATAATACTGATGAGGGTGTTCTCCCCTGGGATTATAGGGACAGTTCTTTGAAATAGTCATGAAATTTAATGTATTGATTCATGTACATAGATTCGAATGTCACATTTTTTTTCATGATGGTCAACACAAAATAAATTTGTATGTAATCCACGTAATTGTGAACCAGGAAGTATAAAGAGTGGTGCATAGCAAGGAGGTCAAGGTGGATAGTTGGGTCAAAAAACACAGGACTTTCACCCAGGAGACCGGTGTTCATGGCCCGTGTGAAACCACAAGCCAAAGTTTATTTATTTGTCATGTGACTTTCGTACTTAAGTTACGGTACTTCCAGAGTTATTTTCACCCAAACCACGATCTTTTCCTAAAGCTAACTAAGTCGTTTTTTGTCACGTAACTTCCGTACTTAAGTTACGCCACTTCTGGTGTTACCAAACTACAATCTTGTTGCCTAAGCCTAACCAAGTTGATCTATTGCTAAACCTAACTAAGTAGCTTTATTTTGAAAAGATCAGAGTGGAAATTGACATATTTGTCACGTGTTGCTGGAGATTCGTAGGAAAACCAGGAAAACACACAAAAAATATGTTGTAGAAAGTCGAGCTGAGCATCACTAAAAAAAGGGAAATTTGTGTCCATGTACACAAACTGCTGTGAGACTGTGTTTTGTGATGTTATTCCCACAAACCTAAGACATCTCTGGTGCTACTGCTATGGTATCATACTATATATGATTTGGACATAAACAATTCCAGCCTTTGTGACAGCTATTATGGTGGACATATGCTAAGAGAATCATATTTTAATAGCATTGTTTATATATTTTCTGAAAAAAAATCACTCTGACTGAAGACTGAAGTTATTTCTATCCAGCAGACTCAGTTTTCCTTCGACACCTTCAGTCATGAGAGCATTTAATGTAAGCTTTTAAACTTTTAAAGATGCTGCTATCCTTTCATTCTGTTTTCTCAACAGAGTTTGACCTTTTACATCCCGGTGTCATTCATACTGACAGTACAAAACCACAGAATGTAACCTTATCACAGGAAATCATTCCACATTTTCACTTCAATTTCCATTTTTTTTTCAGGTCTCACCGCACAGTTTCGTCACCTTGGTTTTGTACAAGATATTGGGGTCAGGCAAACACCCGTCTGTTGTTTCTGGCTATTAGAGATATTTTTTGAAAGTGCGTTCAGATTTATACCTCTTTACTGTAAGTCCAATGCAATGGCAATGGAGCACAGATTCAGCAAAGTGTAAAAAGCATGCACTCACGTCAGTGTTGATTTTAGTCATTTGGAAAAAAGTGTCCTTGTTTTCTTTGCCTCAAGCAAGTGTTTGGTTTCAGCAGCTCCTTTTATATTCTTACATTTAAGACTGTGCCACACAAGCCTCTTTACTGTTAGACCACTGTGGACATTTTACTTATTTGTCTACTTGCACTTTTACTGCAAGTTAAGTGTATTTCTATCTTACTTACTTCTCAAACCTGGGTTACAAAGCACCATACAACAATACGAATGAAAGAGTAAGATGGGGAACAGCAAAAAAACACCAAAGTGGAAGAAAACCAACATAGTATTCAGTGCAGAATTTATACTGTATAAACTTATTCAACATAATTATAAAACCAACAATAGAATAATATAAAAATTAGGGCTGTCCAAGTTACCGCGGTAATATCTAAGTCTTTAACGCAACTTGCGATTTGTAGCAGGCTCAGCTTTAAAGTTAGAGTGTAGATACTGGCATCATAATCAATTGGTACCAACCATGTGAAACTAGCTTGTTGCGAAGGAAGCCAAATGATGCTCCAAACTCATGCTGACTTTTGGCTAGGAATCACTGACATGGACATTTTCAAAGGGGTCCCTCTGACCTCAAGATATGTGAATGAAAATGGGTTCTCTATCTACCCACGAGTCTCCCCTTTACAGACATGCCCACTTTATGATTATCACATGCGGTTTTTATTTTAAGCCAAACCATGATGTTTTACTAAACCTAACCTGGTAGTTTTGTTGCATCAAGGAACTGTGTTGCGTTTTTGTTTTGTTTCAATTTACAACGTTAACCAAATGCAAGATTGGATGAACTCGCTTCTGTGATACACAAAATTAAGGCTCAAAACAAAAAGTACAGCAAAAATAAATTTGGTCGTAGTACAGACCCCTGTGGCACTCCATACTTTACCAGGAAGGGCAGAGATGATCACCATAAGAAACAAACTATTTTTCTGTTCATCTAATAGGAGGTGAATCACTTCAAGGACTAAATGGTAAATGGACTTGCATTTATATAGCGCTTTTCTAGTCTTCCGACCACTCGAAGCGCTTTACACTACTTGTCAGCATTCACCCATTCACACACACACATTCATACACTGATGGCAGAGGCTGCCATGCAAGGTGCCAACTTTGCCCATCAGGATCTAATCTAAATACTCATTCACACAATTCACAGCAATTTGGAGGGGACTCAAGGACTCATCGACATGTGACCGGAGAAGCCGGGGATCGAACCACCGACCTTTTGATTGTTGGACAACCTGCTCTCGCCTCTGAGCTGCAGTCGCCCACTTTAAGGACCAAACAGATATGCTCCAGCCCATTCATGAGAATACTGTCATAAACTTTGTCATAAATTGTCTTTAAGTTGAACAGCTAGAGAACGGAGCGTAGCAGTTCTTAACGGATTGGTTTGTTTCTCTAATAAGCACAGTCCCAGTGTTTGGATGCCGTCTAAAACCTGAAATATTTCACAGTTCAATTCTTTCAAAACATTGCAGCAACACAGGGGCTCTGTCTTGCACAGGAAGGCTGTGTCTGTGTAACCACAGTATTTTAAGTATGAAGCAGTTGAAACAGAATCATGCATTCTCAGTCAACTTTATCTGAAATAATGAAACAAACGATACAAACAAAATCACTGCAACTGCCACGACTTGACACAAACATCTCATTATGATCAAACAACGCTTCATTTTAAAGACATCGCCTTTGTACTTTACTTCCAAACAGATGTATATGCCAAGAAATGACATAACATAATAAATGTCCCATTTTATGCAGGAAAAAGAGCTTCTGTGTCAGAGTGGTAATGGAGCTGATTCTGTGTTTGATGTCCATGTATAATACACATCAAAGAGTTGTGCTTTTTAGTTTCAAGCAAATGAGAATCATGCCAGTCGAACGGATGTGCTTTTTATATACATGTCTTCACCGACCAGTAAAGAACTCTGATATCTTTTCTAAACTTTGCCAACAATATCTGATTAAATTCAAACTTTTGTTCTCAAAATGAAACATCTCCCACACAGTATATTTTAAACAATATTCAATCAGGTTTGGGATAAAAAGTGACTGGATAATGTATTACTTAGACACAGTTACTGATTATATTAGTATACAGGACTTAAGAAATGATTTCCTTAACCCACTGAGACCCACAGCAGACCAGTTTTTGTCTTTTTTAGGGGGGTACAGGGTGTCTTTAGGGGGAGATAGCACGTCAACAGTAGATGGCACATAGAAGTGGTGTACATCATCTGAAAGCTGGAAACCTGAAGATTAATTTGAGATGTAGCTCAGCACTATGTGTCATGTTGTTCTAGTCATAAATCAGAAATAAACATTAATTAATTAATTATTTAAAATAAATTGTACAAGTGCATAAGGGTTTAAAACATTATAATGGAAGTATATGACGGCCATTCCCATGCACTATTATGTCTCATAAATTGTTGCAGCAATTTCTGGGTTGATACCACTTGTAAGTTCATTATTTTTAAGTTGAGGCACTTACTGACAGTTAGCTTTAGGCTGTATTTATTAGGATAATGCCAGTCCTGCTACTGTTCATTTTCTAAAAGCTTTTAAGATCAATTACTTGAAATTTCAGCTATAAATGCTGTCAAGTTGAGTCCAAATGCAATTTGAATAAAATCATCCTCTGTTTAAAGGTATACAAGTGGTATTAACATTCAACAACATTGTAAATTTCCCCGCTGTGGGACTAATAAAGGATTATCTCATTTTATCTCAACATGATTCAAATTAAAATGTGTTTATCACTATGAAACAAGTCTGAAGTATTTAGGTTGAAACGTTTTAGAATATAAATAGTCCCAATGGCATCTAAGAGTACAAATGGCAGTAAGCGTTATGCTTAATCAGCGTTACGATTAAGAGGGGATCCTTGGAAAATGTTCTCCCCTGTATGGGGTCCTTGACCCCAAAAAGATTGAGAAACCAAAAGCCTCTATAGGTCAGCCCTAGGGAGCAGTACAGATCTGTACCCTTCAACAAAAAGGGTGGAATTATCAGGGGGGAAAACCCGATACTGTCCTCCTTTTGTTAGCTAGTATAGCTCTATACAAATTTAAATGCACTGCTCTATAGTGCTAACCTAAAGGATGTTACCGGGCTCCACCTCCACGTCATACGACAATGGTTACAATGTGTGACATAGTATACAAGCACAGCAGTGCCCTGTGGCAGGTATTGGGCTGACATGATATGGCGAGGATGTGTTGTATTTGAGCATGTCTGATTGTGCTGGAGCTGTCATCACCTGCTCTGCCTGAGCTGGTAGCTATCCTGAGACCCGTGTGCCAGGTCACCGTCACACAGCTTTCACATTTGTGAGGGAGTCGGGAGATGCTCTTAGCGTGGCAGTACTATGGTAGCTGTTACTGCACTGTAGGTAGGAGTGGAAGCAACGGGTTACATTTACTCTCATTACCGTAACAAAGTCGTTGTGTGGACTTGGACATTTCTACTGTAACC
>CAKAOH010023437.1:0-33325 GCA_916701665.1 Sebastiscus tertius | reverse complement strand
GAGAGAGAGGGAGAGAGAGGGGGAAGGAGAGAGAGAGATGGAGAGGGAGGGAGAGAGAGAGGGATGGAAAGAGAGAGAGAGAGAGATAGAGGGATGAGAGGGAGAGAGAGAGGAAGGAGAGAGAAAGAGAGAGATGGAGAGAGGGAGGGTGGGAGAGAGAGAGAGAGAGAGAGGGATGGAAAGAGAGAGGGAAGGAGAGAGAAAGAGAGAGATGAGAGAGAGGGAGGGAGGGGGAGAGAGAGAGAGAGAGAGAGAGAGAGAGAGAGAGAAAGAGAGAGAGTGTCCATCAGGTTCTGTATCACACCTCTCTCCTCCTCTGTGCGCATTCTGCCCGGAGAGCCCGGCGGCACCTCATCTCTCTCCCAGTCTGTCTGAGCTCTGCGCTCCTCTCCTCTCTATATTCCCAACCGATATCACGCATCATCCATGCAAAGCGATTAAGAAAAGAGCCCGGTCAGCGGATCAGCCTCGCAGATCACTCAATAGCTCCTAAGCAGCTTCGACCGATCGCTTATTTAACCTCTCAGCAGGTGAAAACTATACTGCATCAATCTCACCTCAATCTCCCCTGAACCCTCCACCGACACCGGCAGACAGCCTTGCTGCGCTACACACACACACACACACGGTCAGCGGAACGGAATCGGCTCATCTTGTGTTTCCAATTTTTACGCATGGCAATCACGCACCGAGAGAGAAGCGGAATCACTTGGAGATCTGGGGGAGGTTTTTGTTGGAAACCCTCCTGATGCTCTTTTAAGAAATCATTCCTCAGCAAAAAAAAAAAAAATGTGTTCAATGCTCTCTGAGCCAAGAACATCAACTTTGAGCTCTCCAGTCATTTAGTGAGTCAGTCAGTCACCATCACCCCTTCTAGAAGAAATGCTCCACATCTCTCCAGCCAAAGTGACCCCATCCTCGTTTCATTATAGCCTTATTGAACCGTGCGCCATGAAAATGCAACAAATCTATACTAATTGAATTTGAATAAAATAAAAAAAAACACCACCTTACCCAAATCTATAAACTCGATGTCATGATCACAGGGGGGATTGTAAAGGATCCAGGTGAGACAGGAGAGACACTTTTCTGCTCCAACTCCTCCACTGATTTTTTTTTGTGTTTTTTCCACTAACAATCCTTTTTGAGTCCAGTTTCCCGGAGCCTTGCGCGTAAACACACACACACACACACAGAAGCAGCAGAGAGGTGATGAAGAGGAGGGCTACTGATGCCGCGCCAGAGCTCCAGCCCTCCGGAGCGATAACGATGCGCTCCAGCTCCAGCGTGCCATGATGATCTAGCTCTGCCGCGTCCCACCTCCTCAAAACGAGGAGAAAGTGATGAAAAGTGCGTAATCCCTCCAAAGAGACACCAAAGAGCTGAACACTCCACACAAGTTCATCTCCCTGCACGCGCTGACTCTGTCACGCAGAGGCGTTAAAAGTGATGCTGATGAGAGTGATGGTGTATAGTGGTCCTGATGAGAGTGATGGTGTATAGTGATGCAGGAGTGATAGTTGCGCTCCTCGTCGCTCCTCCCGAGCAGGGATCGATTGGACATGAGAAATGCGATGCGAGCTCGTCTTCCCCATTCAGAACACGTGCAACAGCGCCCGCCCAGTTCACCAGCTCCACAGTACACCCCCTCTTTTCCTCACTGATGTCATGTAGTTTACAAGTAGCCTGGACTGTTGGGGTGGAGAGATGTGTCCAAGGAGAGATGGGACACATTCTTAAACTGCAAAGAGTTCATGTTTAATTCGTCATTGTGGAATATTTGACAGGACATTTCCACTTTTTATGGCTTGTTCCAAAGAGTCTTAAAACGTCCAAGTTGCAATGACTTAGACCCAGATGGAGTATTTTTGGGTGCACACCTGGTCATGCACCGTTTAACATTGCCCTCCCTAAACCAAATGAAAACATAACCGCCTCTCCTTATAACACATTTACATAAACAACCACTAATGTGATCATGGCATAATAAGGAAAAGTAAATATATGTTTCACATTGATGTCTGTGAGTTGTCAGTAGTGATAAAAAAAAAACATGTGTTTGCTTGTCATGTTCTTCTAGTCATCCTCCTAGATTGGTCTCTCTCTCACTAGTGAGTCCGAATTTTAAAGATCATTCAAATTTTTAAAGAACATAATTTTTTCACTTTTTGCAAAATTGTGCATATTCTTCCTAAATTAAGAGTACAAGACCCCTGAAACTGATTTTTGCTCAGATTGGTAGGAGTTTCCCTGATAGTGATCACAGACTGGAGGTCATATCTTACTCTTCGCTTGAGTTGAGGAAGGGTCTGATGACTGACAGGTGCTCGACGACCCTCCTCCTCCTCATCACATAACAGCCCACCTCGCCTCTCCACTTCGATCAGATGAAGTATTTTGGGTGCACACCTGTTCATGCAACATTTAACATTGCCATAGATGTTGCATATTCTTCCTATAAGTTAAGAGTCCAAGACCCCTGAAATTGATTTTGGCTCAGATTGGTGGGAGTTTCTCTAATAGTGATCACAGACTGGAGGTCATATCTTACTCTTCACTTGAGTTAAGGAAGAGTCTGATGACTGACAGGTGCTCGACGACCCTCCTCCTCCTCATCATCATCATCACATAATAGCCCACCTCGCCTCTCCACTTCGATCATGTTACAGATGGTGTCTGGATATCAATACTCGCTTCTGTACGCGGCAGGTTGGTGTAAATCTAACCCCCCCACCTCCACCCATCCACCACCACCCTCCCACCGCGATGTTAAACAGGATTTAATCACCGCCGCCTCTCCGTTACGCACCAGGAGACAGCCTATCAATTATTCCGTCCCTAGAATATTCTAGTGTGTTGATGGCGATTGATTGCTTTGCGCTGTGTATTTGCAGTCGTTAAGACTTAGAGGAGGTCGATGTCTGCTAACGACCCAAGGTGAGGAGGATCCGATACGTTCACATGTCTTCCTTGTTGTCTTCTCTCCGGCATTGCTGCATGGGCCACATGGAGAGAGTTTTTTTTATTGGAAGTAGTTTAAAGATACGTGCGTAAAAAAGAGCAATGAACTATGGAATTTAGTGAATTTCAACACTACAACATGGAGCACTTACAGTAATCTTGCTTGGCATTGTCCACTCTTTATTTGCTGCCTGTGCATGAGTGGAAAAAGTCATTTTCAACCCACTCATTTAGGCTTGAATCTATATACAAATCGAGCTGTCTGATTTGGAACAGATTAGTCATTGACGTGTGATCACCAGGACTGAGGTACATGCAGCCTTTTAGTTGCAGGATTCACATTAAAAACACATGCAACTGAAGGATTCACATTAAAAACACATGCAACTGAAGATCCTGTAGTTTCAGCACCATGGACAGACGTTGCTGCCTGTGCATGAGTGGAAAAAGTAATTTTCAACACTCTCAAGTTAGGCTTGAATCTATTACAAATCGATGTGTCTGATTTGGAACAGATTAGTCATTAACGTAAGATCACCTGGACTGAGGTACATGCAGCCTTTTTAGTTGCAGGATTCACATTAAAAACACATGCAAGTAAAGATCCTGTAGTTTCAGCACAATGCACAGATGCGCTGCCTGTAAATCCAGGACGCTGGACAGCTCCAGACTGTCCTGTCACTGTGTGCTTTACTTTGCGCACTACTTTGCTGTCAAGAAGCAAATCCAGCTTGCACACAAAATAAAAAATATAGATGAACTGTGCAGAGTGTGTAAGTGAAGGAAAAAAGAGCAGCAGAAAAGTTGATAAAACATAATACATCCTGTCTGCACCGGCAAGTGGTTGTGTGTCTACTGAACCTGTGTGTCGCAACTGGGATCGGAGGCCTTTTATCTTAAAGTGAGGCAGCTAATGGATGCAACAGCCCACAGCACTTATCTCATCTATCCATCCTCCGAGGAGAGGCAGGTAGGATCGGAGGAAACCACATCATGTGACGTCAACGCAGACTTGAAAGTGTGAGGTGGAGCAGTGTAAAATTTAATTTACTTCCCATAGTTGTTACAGAGCCATCTGTTTTCTTAACATGTTTCACTGTATGTATCTGTATGCAGGAATGGTTAAAGTTAAAGGTTGCAGATTCATCCTGTTATATTGTGGTAAAATGGTAAAAGTATATTAAGTCCTCTTGACGTGTCATGTATCAGAGGAGAAGGGTTATAGGATCTCCTCTGGGGTTATTACCCCAATAACCATCACCCAGGGGAGAAAAAAAAACATTAAGGAAATATCTGCTCATAACTTGAGGCATATTTCTTCCTCCTTGAATCGATATTCCTACATTAATCCCTCTGAGAGACACAGTTTTCCTTGGAGGAGCCTGGAAAAGTGGCCAAGGTAAGATGAGCAGGTTGTGATTGTTTGTCTTTGTGGAGATAAATGAGATCAAAACACAAAAGATAAACTGACTGTAAAAATCAGCTTTTGGGTGATTATTAAAGAAGTAAAGACAATATTTATATGTGTTGCTGAGGGAGTTGGCTAATGAAGGAGCAGAAAGTCCAGATTAAAACTGCTGTCCTGGCTATTCCAGTGGGAATGGCAGACAAACTAAATTAGGACACTAACAGTCAGACAAAGCAGCTGTGAGATATCTCACGATTTGAAACCAAATCCGTATTAAAAAAAAAAATCCTCCTCCTAATTCTGAAGTGTGAATCACGGCTCAGATGTGATAATGACTTTACTCACAGCTTCCAGCTCAGTGATCAAACCTCAGCCTTTTCTTCTATCAGCTCTCCTGTCCTGTCCTGTTCTTCTCTGCGCACGTTTGTCTGCATTAAGGGCGACAGACATGAGAACATGTGTGGAGAAAAAGACATGATTACCTACTGCACAACTAAACAAGGTCACCCCAAATATGGCTAAACTTCCAGCAGGCCTGAGGCAGCAAATGTGTGGCCTGTTCAATGATGATATGTTGGAGAAGTAAAGCCTGCGCCCTGGTGGCCAAAATGGAGCAAGTATAAGGTTATACTGTGCGCACACAAGGACCACACACTGAGGAGATGGTTTTGCACTTCAGACTTTTTTATACCGTGTTTCCTCACGCTTTCTACTTTAAAGGTCCCATATTATAAAAAAGTGAGATTTTCATGTTTTTTTTATTATAAAGCAGGCTTAAGTCCTATATAAATACTGTGAACGTATCGAAACACTCAATCAACAGGGAAATAAACACACAGCCCGTATTCAGAAACTCTGCATTTGAAACAAGCTGTCAGGATTTCTGCCCTCTTGTGATGTCACAAATATACAATATTTAGACCCTTGACACAATTTTAAACGTAAACATTCTAAATGTGTCCCAGTTTATTTCTGGTTGCAGTGTAATGTGAATGTCATCAGCTGACAGGAAGTAAACATGGACCCAAGCTGTTGCCTAGCAATGCAATTCTGTTGCAATTATGTAGCAATTCCATCAAAATGCGCTAAAACGGAGCATTTCAGACAGACAGGATGAGGAAAATAATTTTTTTTTTAACATTACAGCATGCAAACATGTTCTAGTAGAAACACAGAATACAAGTATGAACCTGAAAACGAGCACGATATGGGACCTTTAAGTCAAAAGGTGCATTCCAATGTGTCTTTTCTTCGCTCCATTCTGGATGAATCCAGCAGGCAGGCTTTGCGCAAAACAAACAGGACTTTGGGTCATCGATTTGGAGCAACCATCAAGGTTAATGAGAGCAGACATCTTGGTTCCTCTGCTTTTGATCCCCCCCTCCCCACCCACTGCATAGAGATTCTTCATTTCTTTACGAGGTCACTGGCAGTAACCCGAGCAGGGCCATAAATAGTGTCCATCCCAGACAGGCCCGGTGTCTGTCAATACTCCTGAAAGTTCAGACACAACATCCGCAAAAAAGGAGGAGAGGAGGAGCTGCTGACATCCAAACTTGTGTGATATTGGAGCAAAAATACACTTAAACAAACACTGACTTCTTATGACCCATTGGATATATTTGTGAATAAATTGCTCTCACTCTCTGCACTGTTTGGAACAAGTCTGTCAGAGAGGATCACACCGCGCAGGGTGATGGTTTGGTCTCATGTGTGGTGTTGTACTGCCCCCTTGTGGCTGTGAGGCGTCACTGTTCATTTAGTAGTTTTTTTGAGGTCATCCAGATTTATTATAGTGACAGTAAAAACTGGACTAGTGCCCTTTTGCGAAGAGCCCTCTCCCTCCTCAGACCTGAACTCACTAAAATAATGAAACCCGCAGCAAAGAGCTGTCTGGTGTCAGCAAGAACCGGCAGGACAGAGGCTTCACTTTTCCCCCCTCCAAGGTCAGACTTCAAAAGATGATTGATTAAATTAAGATGAATTAAATCTCTGATGCCTAATGTGGCCGGCACAGACAGGAAGATATGCTTCAGCATTTTTTAGGAATTATTTATTTCATAATATTACACGGCTTCTGAATATGAAATCGCCTATACAAGCCCTGACCCAAAAAGGTTCCGGACTGAGTTCAACACGGTTTCATCGATAAATAAAACATCAAGCTCAAGGAGAGGCCGAGAAAACACGAAAAATGATCTGAACGCTTAAAAATACTCCTGTGCATTGCGTTCAGACTGCATGCAAAATTGTGCTCATTCCATTTTAGACGTGTAAAATACAAAAACAAACAGCATTCAAAACATTTTAGGAAAGGTAACCAACAACAGCAGCACCCTTGTTATTTGACCACAATACATTTCCTTTGGTAAAATGCAAAGGAATTAATAATAAAAACAGACATCGGTATCAAACCAAGAAGACATACATTCTTTTAAATAATAAATGTTACGATTATAAAAGGAGACCATGTAAACTGTACATAAAGACACAAAAATAAAAGAAGATTTTAAAAAGTCTGCCTGATATTTTTGATATTGAGGGAGCAATAGTAAACATTATTTTTCATCATATTACATGAAACATTGGAGTGTTGAATTTTACTGACAAATACTTGAAAGTACTTAATATTAATGTGTTTAAAAGTATTGCTGTAGTTGCACACATACGAACGCTAATACTGATATAAAAGAAAGCCCCTCTTCTCTGTCTATTACTTTTAGGGTGTTTGTGATGAGCATAACTTCAATTATATGTCAAACTAAACATCTAAGTCTGCCACTATATGCATGAATCCAGCATGTGAATACTGCACAGCATATTAGGCCGGTGTGTGCTGCATGTGCTCAGTAAACTCTGGTGTGATTGTCAACAGCTCTGAAGAGGCTGGCGTCAAGGAGACACTGATCAAATGTGACAAGATGTCGCGTGTGAAGGGACGCCGTAACAGCTGCTCATTAGCTAACTTTGTCGGCGTGGAATGAAGTAGACGCAGCGGAGGTAATGAAGAAACATAGGACACATCTTATCGCTCTCCAGATGCTGCGACTGCACGCGCCTCGTCCTTTAACTGATTTGACACTAATGGAACTGGTGGAAGCTATTCAACCCCTCCCGAGTTGTCCGCCATATTGCTTTCACTCATCCAGACCTATCAAAGCAGCGGGCAGGAGGTGACAAAACACTCATCTGGACCAATGACGGATGAGATAACTTTAGAAAAAATGTGAAGAGAACAAACAGTTCATGTTTAAAAGTGTTTCAGCAGCAGAGATGTCTGTGTCCCACACTCACAGAGACTCTAGAGTTCATCATGAAGGGTGCGACGCTGCCATTTGGGATGGTGTGTGACGTAATCAGCCGCCTCCAGCACGAGGCGCATGAACTCCCGCACGTCAAAGGAGTAGTTGGTGAACTTGGGATGGTCCCCGAGGGTTGGATGGTGACCCTGAGGGAAAGCGATAGAGAAAAGTGTATACATTAAACAGACACATAAAAGAGTGAAACGTGAGAAATGAAGTTTGGACGTTTGTTCAGCTGTGCCTATAATTGCACGTAATTAAATGCGTGCGTGAGAGAGTGTGTGTAGGTTTAGTGAGATGAATGGAGGAGGCTCACGCTGAGGTGCCGAGGAGCTAATGGCTGCTACGGGAGTTTCCCCTACCTTGTCCTGTGGGAGCACTTTGTCCATTTTCTGCCAAGTCACGTATCGAATGCCCCGCAGCCGAGCCAAATCTCGATAGCAGCTCTCATCCTGACAATTATATCTGGGAGGGACAGATGCAAACACTTTATCTCTCGCTCTCCTCGGTCTGCCTCACTTTCACTCTTTCTTGCTCCATCTCTCTCTCTCTCTCTCTCTCTCACTGTATGAACAGTACTCTCACTCTGTGTCACTCACCAACAATGCACACAAAACACTCCCACACATGCACATATTCCAATCAGCTCGTCTACCCAGAGCAGCCAGGTGTGATGAATGCCTGCTTAATTAGACAGTATTTCACAGTCATACACCGAGTGTCTGAGGGGTACTTTGGGCGCAGCACGCCGCCGTCGCTCTCCCTGCTTGTCCCCCTCCTCTCTGTCTTCCACTCACACACAAACACACACACAGGCCGACAAAAAAGTGTCACTCACAGCTCAAAGATGACAGCCCAGTCAGGGAGGAAGAGGAGGTGTGTGAGACCCGCCCCGTGCATCCCTATAAAGATGTCAGAGTTGTGGGTGATCCTCAGCTGCGCCAGGAAGGGAACATCCCTGAGAGACAGTCAGGGGAGTCACACGTCAATCATCTCCACTGTGTAAACACTGTCATTATCACACAACTTAACACTTGATTTCTTTTTTTTAACACTGTTTTTATTGCGCTTTTAACAACTGAACCTTGTAAAACGCAACTCTCCACATGTGAGGTCATACAAAGTGTACAAATTATAATTACATAATTTTTGTAATAAACAATCTGTCATATAATACAAATTTACAGTTCACCACAAGTGTATTGCCAACAATTACATATATATTAATATGATAATATTAGGGCTGTCTAAGTTAGCACGATAATAACACTAATTTCTTTAACTTGCAATTCTTAGATTGTAGAAGGAGGTTAAATAACGCTCCAAACTTATGCTAAATTCTGGCGAGTTGTTAATTGATTTCCAATAATAAATATATACATACATTTACATAAAGCAGCATATTTGTCCACTCCCATGTTGATAAAAGTATTAAATACTTGACAAATCTCCCTTTACGGTACATTTTGAACAAATCATGGTTAAACCATTCCGTGCTGATTTGACTGAACTGAATAGAATAGTAATGAATAGAAAGTAAAACTTAATAAAATAAATAATAATAAAAAAGGGGGTGGATGCCTAATACCCTCGTCAACGAACCAATTGGTGTATCTGTATGTTTCTATAATCAAGTGTGACTAAAGAGTAAGTGGAGAAACGCATAATGAAGATGGCGGTATTCATATTTGTCAATGTTTAAATGTTAATTTATAAAAGGTGACCATATTTTGTAGAAGTTACCCTCCCGTCTTTTTAATGAGAATTTTATTTTTATCTAAATCTAAATGCGTCATCACTTCTCTGAGCCAGTTTGCATAAGTAGGGGCTGCTGACAGTATTAATCTGTGTGCCAGCAGACTAAAAAAATGTTATCCTATTGCACTAGTTTTCCTCACCTTAGGATCTATAACACTAAAAACAGCTGTTAGAGGGTCTAAATCAACATTTCTATTCAATACCTTAGACAAAGTATGAAAAATACTTCTCCAGTAGTCCGACAAACAAGGACAGCTCCAGATCATATGTGTCAGTGTTGCTGGCACATGACCACAATGTTCGCATGAAGGATCAATATTTGGAGATATTTTGTTAAGCTTTTGTTTAGACCAGTGCAGCCTAACACTTAAATATGAGGCCGTGTCTGGCACCACTTTATTTATTCGTATACAGCACACTGTTACACCCCGGACCAATGCTAAGCAGCACTGAATAGTTCATGTAGTAATGTGGCAAGCGCTCTATAACTCACTTGTATTTGTAGTCCACCACGTTGACCTCCAGTAAAGGCACCGTCTTGAGGGCATTTATCAGCTGTAACAACAACAGAGAGACGTGTTCTCTGATCAATGAGAGAGCAAACTAATACGGGCAGCGACCATATAAATCACGAGCCTTTTTTACTCGTACTGTTTATAGCAAATAAGATTTTAAATAGGCACTTAACAGATGTGGGCAGTAAATCAATGGTGGAAAGGAGGGGCTGAGGGGCGTGAGGGAGTTGTACTGAGTGAAGAAAGAGAAAGAGACACAGAGAGGGAAAGTGAAAGGAAAAGGAGGACAGGTGGCAGAACAGGATGGAGGGAAAAGAGCAAGAAAGTTAAGAGACAGAAAGAAGGGAGGGAGGTAGGGAGGGAGGTAGGGAGGTGCTGCACTCACCTCCACTTGGTTTAATATCCTTCTGTATTCTGTGCTGCGAGCCAGCAGGGTGACACGAACACGCCCCTCCTGAAAACAGCAATGCACCCAATAATCAATCAGCCAAGGACAGAAAAAGATAGGCGGCCGGGGAAAAACATGATGCTCATTCAAAAGAACTAAAAAAGCCTCTACTTAAAATGTCTCTTTCATACAGCACAGAGGAGAGGACACATTAGATAAAATCACATTATGAAGCATTTTTTTTTAAAGTAGAATCTTCTTTTCTGATGTGCTCTTATTAGTTTATACAGTGTGGAACTAGGATTTTCTATATTCTTCTACTGCCACCTTGTGTTCAAAAAGAGACAACATTTGAAACATATGGCACTAAAAGGATCATAAATTCACTATGCTTAAATCAAAGTAATTGCTGTACACAATTAACAAGCAGTGGACACACACTGTATGTATTAAACACAGACCTTGTTTATTCTCTTCTACTTTAAAAAATATTTTAAAAGTACTGAAAACGATGCCATTCTGAGCAAGATCAGGCCTGAGCAAATGATGACGAGGGGCAGATAGGAGAAGAGGGGCGGTAGAGGCGGATGAATAGGACACAATAGAGGAGAGCAGCGGTGTGAGTCTCCGGCTGTGCCATTAATCTGGGGATGAAAGGAGGAGCTGGGGAGAGGGTCAGGGCCGAGAAGACCTCTCATTCAGTCGCGAGCCTGCTATCGCCAGCAGCCCCATGTCTCGCTGAAAAGCCTCTTAGCATATTTCCAGTGAAGGCCATGAATACCCAATGAGCTGCTGAGGAGGGAAGAAGTTATCGGGCTTTGCTGGTCGTAAAGATACAGTCAAGTACCTCAAAACTGGGATCATAAAACACCGGAAGAGTTATAGATGTAGGATGAGTTAAGAGGTGGCAGTAATTTGTAAGTGAGCGTGCACGAACAGTAGTTACGCATGTACAGAAACTACAAGGCTACAATCAGTGAGGAGCTCTTTCCTCGAGTTTATAGTAGTAATGAGATAAACTACAGTGAAGTGTGGTTGTAGTGAGTGTCGTGACTTGGCTCTCCATCGCACACGTTTGCTCATTCTGCTCTTCAAAATAAAACACGTGTCAAACTCAAAGCCCAAGGGCTAAATCCAGCCCCTCGCAAATTTTGATCCAGCCCCCCATATCACTTAAACTTAGAGCTTCAGTAGGCAGAACGTTTTTGGCATCGTTGAGCAAAAATCGCATAATAACCTTTCAGCATATTGAAATTCAAGTGTTCTGAGTGATAAATAGACTTTTGCACCTCCTCATGGCTCAGTTTTTAAAAAATGTAGCTCGTAACAGGAGACTTTGGCCAATCACAGGCCATTTCAGCGAGAGCTTTCCGATCTCAACATGGCTGCTAGGTCACAAACTTTCTAATTTTACAGCTAAACTGTACACTACAAGATGTTTCTGAGAACATTTGAGGAAAGAAATAGGCATTAGAGTAACCAGATGCTGGTGGAAAGGATCAAACCCTATTTGTCACATACTCAGCAGATGTAATCACACCACTACACAGACAGGAAACCAAAAAACTTGGTGTTCCCTGACCGGGAATCGAACCCGGGCCGCGGCGGTGAGAGCGCCGAATCCTAACCACTAGACCACCAGGGACTCCTGTGCAACCACAGAGGAACAAACGGGTGGTATGCTAAGAGAAGAGCCATTCTTGGTTGAACATTTTTAGATTTTTGCAGGTCAAATTAGCCAGAAAGTTAGCACAACGTTACTGCTGACCATTTTCCAATGAAGTGATTTGAACTCGCAAAAGCTTTGTAATTTATCATAGCAACATCTCACAGTTTGCAAACTTCAAAGTTCTGTTATCACTCTGTGCCAGTTGCTCCTCTCACTCATGCTATTTTGGTACAAGCATACCAAATCAGCAAACCTGCAAGCGCTCTCTGCTGATCTGGTGCTCAGCTTTTGTTGCTTTTACGTAACAAAACACTGTGTTATCTCTCTCAGTGTGTGGAACTGTTTAGGGCGATGAGACAAGGCACCTTATTGTCTGTTGTGCATTTTATGAGAGCAGAATTGATCACGTATATCACAGACAAATAAGCATGCCCCTTGTGCATAAGTTTGAAGATAAATACATGAAAATAAACTACTCCAATATTTAACGTGTTGCAAGGCATTCAAGCAAAGCAAAGTGTGTCTAGATTTAGACTCACAGGAGATGACATGATGGCATGTGCAGCGATATTCAGAGAATAAGAGGAGCAAGATCACAAAAACACCGGCTGAATTTATCAAGAGTGCAGCTTCATCCACAGACTAGCTGCATAGTTGACGTAAGATCTGAACAACACTTATCAAGGTTTCAAATCCAGCTTGACACTTCAACATGATGTGAATTTTTTTCACATTTTTTTGAGTGAATGATATACAAAAAATTTAAGTTTTACTTTCTGTGTTTGATAATGCATCGTTACTTTCCAAAAATTCAAATGGAAATGACAAATCTACAGACAAGTTATCGTCAGTGTGTTCCAAAATCAAACCCTGCCATAATTAGAATGAAAATTAATGTGAAATTGACTTTCCTTTTTTAATTCTCCGATTGGCAGACAAAGCACAGCCCCAACTTTAGAGTCAAAATGCAAGCGTGGGGCTTTTGCATTTGAATTATATCACGATTTTTAATCAAATCACATAAAAATAAAATGAAAATTGCAGTTTGAATTTTCATTTGGATAATAGCAAGATTTGCCCAGGCTTGTTTTGTATCTCATAGTTTTATTATTTTTATATATTATCATTGTTTCCTTTCATTTCTGTGTAACAGTAACCTCTGTGTTGAGAAAACTATTGCCATACCAGACTCCTGTCTAGTGAGACAGTTTTGCAGGGAGTTTCACCTTAATTTAAAGGCCCTGTTCAGACCTGATATTAACATGCGTCCTCAATGATCGGATCACAACTGGACAGCTCTAAGTACAGGTGTGAACGTACTCAAGACGCATTCAGGACTCATTGAGATCGGATCTTTCAGACCACATTCAGAGGTGGTCTGGGCCACTTATGGCCACATTCTTTTAGCAGTGTGAACGCAAATGCGTCCTATGTCCTCAGTGTAAACGGAAGTACATAGGCTACTCATTCGCACGCGAATGGCGCCTTTTTAAACGACAACAGGCAAACTGCAACAGAAGAGAAGAGGAAGAGAAAGAATGAAGAACAACAGCAACAAAAGAACGCAAAAAGGATTCTTGTGGCTGTACTCCAGAAGACACACGCTGCCTCATTTGGACCGACGAGTCCGTACAAAGGAAACTCGGTCTTATCTAAACCGGGCAATTTATGAAAGAGATTTCCGTGAAGATGGAGGGGAATGGTTATAGTCGAGGTTGGCAGTAATGCCAGCGAAAAATAAAACACATGAAGAATGCTTTCAGGAAAGCAAAGGACTTTAAGGGCTAGCTGTCCTTTTTACGACAAATTGGACAGGGTGCTAGGAGACCGACCGTCCTTCTGTCCTGGTAAAGGAGACGTGTTAGACTAGGGAAGACAGTAGGTTCTGGGGATCAAACCGCCAAAGTTATGGTGACAGGACACCTCACTCAAGCCACTGAGCTACATCCATCTAGCAAGCTTTTGTATCCATCCACGCCGGCACCAAGGCCACGGCGATGAGAGCATCAAATCCTAAACACTAGAGCACCAGTGAACTGAGTTACTATAACAACGTGCCTTCTCTGTGAAACAACATTAAACTTATGGAGATGCAGTAAGACCATTCATTGACGAACATAATGTGAAGAACCCCACTAATGGTTTTACATCTTAAAGCTAATTGACTAGAAAGTGCTCACACTGCAGACAATTTTCCAGTCCTGTGATTTCTTCCCTTCCAGGCAGCCAGTGGTTTCCACTCATAACTGGAGCAGGCGATGACAGTTAACTTGAAGAGACGTTAGATAGGTAAGCTATCGCAGTGAATAACTCAAAATCCTGTTATCGTTGTGTGCCAGTGGCTCCTATCAATCATGTAGGTTTGGGTTATTATTTTAAAGGACACTAAATCAAGACACTTACAAACTTCTGGTCTATTGCTTCGCATTATGTGGCAGCTCACCACTGTAGCCTGGGTTTGAATTGGGACTGCAATTAACGATTATTTTCATTGTCGATTAATCTGTTGATCACTTTCAGAGAATTTGGACTTTTTTCTTAAAACATTTCTAGTTCTTGTCTCATTTAATTGTTGACAACTTATCAATTATTCGTTCAGCTCCAGTTAAGAGATCACCAAAATCATCACAGATCATTTTCTGGTTACCACATATGGCCAGTAACTGTTGAAATATCTTGCTCTCAACAAAGAGACTGGCTAACATAGTTATCCTTTGGGCTTCAATAATTAATTCATGCTTTACTCCCGTTCAGCCTGGTGCTGGGCAGAGGGCACGGAGACACCTTGGAGAGGTTTCTAGTCTATGATAGTCAATTTAAAACATATTCACATTCAGATCAGATTGAACGAATTGTGTTTTCTCTTTCTTCTTTTATTCTTACACTGCTGTTACCCTTGCTGTTGGTTAGTATTGTTGTGATGTCTGAACTGATAAACTGAACTGAAATGATGACGCCTTTATACGTTATCCAAACAGGCATTCCTGCACAAGCACGTGGGACTGAATGTGTTGGTGTACTACTGTTAACAATCATCAAACAAGCTCCCTGATGGTCTAGTGGCTAGGATTCGGCGCTCTCACCGCCGCGGCCCGGGTTCGATTCCCGGTCAGGGAAATCTCCCTTTAGGGCTCCATTGCCTTGTGTGCAAACAGCTTGACTGCAGTAATAATAACAATACAATCTTGATTGATTTGATAATGTCATGAAAACACACACTAATAACAGCATGTAGACTGTATATACAGTATAACACATGTGGATGTATCACTGTGATGTCACCAAAGCCTCGACTTCAGCGATTTGGCTGTCGCCATCTTGGTTTTAGGCTGTAGCTATTGTGGTTATTTGCAGCCAGAAGCGACACGAGAGGGTGGAGCTAAATACAACCTGACACTGAATAAGACATTTTTAGGAGACCAAAATGTGTCTTTCATGAACTGAAAATATACTGTGAAAGGGTTAAAGTTGTAAGACGAAAACACGGACAACTCCATGATAGCGACCTGTCAAGCACAAGGTAGCCACGCCCTAAAGCATACCCTGCTTTATGGTCTTTTTTCTCTAAATGGGACCTGTCGCCAAATAAGCTCCCTGATGGTCTAGTGGCTAGGATTCGGCGCTCTCACCGCCGCGGCCCGGGTTCGATTCCCGGTCAGGGAAAGCTCCCTTTAAGTCAACACTCCATTATGTGAAAACTGCTTGACTGCAATAATGATGCTTTCTGGCTTGTTTCACCAACAGTCTGTGTATTACAATCTCAATTGATATATGAATGTCATGAAAACAAACAGCAACAGGAAAACAGCTTTGTCAAAGAGGCAACGCTGTCACCAACACTGACTGAGATGCTTAGCCGCACCACAAAATACGGCCCGAAAGATCACCAGTGAGATCCGTCATTACCTGCAGAAAACTTATAATGCAAGTTTCACTAAGATAGTATTTGTTACTACTACTCTATTGATGTTTATTGGATTTTAAAGGTGTTCATGAAACTGTGTCCGTCCTATGTACCGTATATAAACAAGATTACAATATAGACGTAACACATGTTGATGAGTGTTTCCTAAAAGATGTTCTTCATACCTTCGGCTCGTCTTGCGGGATGTTCAGTCGATGGAGGACATGCTGGGAGAACGCCCTAAACATCCCGTCACTGTAGCAGTCGGAGATCTGCCATCAACACACCACAGAACGTGTCAATTTCTCTCGCATATTATGCAATTCCTTTTAACATCCATTCAATTCACACTAGTGTATTAAAATTATTATTTTGATTGTATATAGTCATGCAAAAAGATTGTATTTTTAGAAAATCGATTCTGTGATTTGAATCTGGCCACACTGGGGCATTGCACTTGGTTGAGATGAAATATATGTAACACACCGGGAATCTGACAATTGTACACATATTTCTAATCTCCCTGGAATGAATATCATATGAGCCTATGCATTTCTAAAATCTAAGAATCTCACACATACACTGCTGCACTGCAGCTGTAAATGTGAGCACATGAATATAAACATTACATGTGCTGCAGGGGCAATCAAAAGCATCAGCTTGAGGCTGACCTATCAATATTTCACATCTCAAGGCTGGAACCACAGGACAACACAAATTTACATGGTATCATCTTTATAGTAATCTCCTTGGAATTATCATTTAAATAACGTAAGCACTGGCTGAGCTTTTGAATACATCACATAAATATTTGAGCCTGAACTGCATGTTTATGACTAAACCGGATAACATTGTGCATGTGGGAAGGAAAGACCGATAAATGATTAAAAGAATATATCACAAAACGTGAGATAAAAACACATAAATGAAGACACGGACAAGGTCGCATTTAACGTATGAGAGATTGCAATTTGTTCAAAGCAAATACATATGTAAAGTAGATCTAACACACACATATACATGGGGGGGAACTTACGAGAGGCGTGTTGTAAAAGAGGCCGTATCTCATTCTCGGGAGGAGGGAGAAGAAGGCATCTTTGAAACACACCTGTGGACAAGTGTGAATAGATCAATGAAGTAAACATACAACATGGCACAGAAATCTGTTATGTATATGTCACGGTGTTGTACATGCATGCATACTTATTTGACATCTTCAAGTGCAAAAACATTGGTTGATCTGAGTGTACTGTACATAAACAATAAAGCAACATATAAATATAAAACCTGCTTATTGCTGTGGTGTTTTCAAACTGCTCTTCTCAGAGATCACTCCAGTGCTTAGATGGGAATTAAAGCGTCTATAGTAGGTGCACATTTCTAATCAGTTCAGTCATGGTGGTTCATACTAATTTCAGAGTTTCTTAGAGATATATTTCATCAAGAGCCATGTTGCTGCTTGTGGATACACCAAACACAACTGTGCCAGAGGATGTAACCATTCAACCCAGTCCAGGGAGCCTGTAACAAAACTCTAAAAGGCTTTAATTAGCTTTCATAGACTACAGGCGTTTTCACAAGCCATAGTCCGTTTGGCTAGTCCGAATCAGAGTGAAATTGATACTATTGATTAGTTTTCTATTTAGTTTGTTTTCACAGTGCACAAATTAAAATGGCCCAAATAAAAACAATAATTTGCTGAGGGGCGTGTACAAAGGAGTGAATTTATCTTTTTCGTCTTGAGAGCTGCAACTTCTATGCAGGGAATAGCAGACTTTGACTTTATAAAGTCACTATTTTTGTGGACTTTATCATATTCTGTATGTTTTCTTCTGCCCAGATGTCAAGCAAACATCGGACTTCTGCAGAAGTTCAGGTCAGTCCTCTTCCACTCATGTTAACCTGTCGTTTATCTGTGTCCATCTCAACAAACGCCCGCGAAGACAACCTGCGTTTTGGGTCTCTTGGAAGCGGTCTGAGACCACCTCTTGCAAGCGGTCTCAGACCGGTTGTTTTGGTCCGCACCAGAGTACGATTACTGCGTTCACAACTGTCCAAATGAACCGCACCCGAGTTCAATTAAAACAGACTAAATGTTGGCTTGTGAAAGCGCCCTAAGACTACCAACCAATTTGGGTGGTATTTCTAATGTAAATGTAAATCAGCTTTTATTGACACACATTTGTTTTTTGTACACAGCACACAGTGAAATTTACTCTCTGCAACATACTTTAACTTGTATTAGGAGAAGTGGGCAGCGACTATATACCACCGGGGAGCAGTTTGGGGGTTCGATGCCTTGCTTATGGGCACCCTGGAAGTGCCCGGGAGGTTAACTGGTACCTCTCCAGCTGAACCAGCAAAACTCCGGTTCTCAAGACAAGTCCCTACGGACTGAGCTACTGCTGCCCCCAAAATCTACGTTCCCTGACCGGGAATCGAACCCGGGCCGCGGCGGTGAGAGCGCCGAATCCTAACCACTAGACCACCAGGGACCATACTTGATTTCAAGACCTTTACATAGAAAGAGCATACAATGACTACACAGAGGTAACCTTACACCTACTCTTTTTGAGTCATAGGTCTTCAAGTGGATGATGTCATAGTCTGAGAAGGCCCTCCATGTTTCACCGAACAGATCTCCATAACCATAAAAACTCTGGGAAAAGACATAAAAAAGAAGGGAACAAATGTTAATCAAATTAATGTTACATCTGAAATGAAAAACAAACCAATAAAATTAGAATCAACGGCAGCCTTCGGCAGTGCCAGACTCAGTCGTCTGTTTTCAAACTCTGCTGGTTGCTTTTTTTCTGAAGCTGTGGTTTTATACAAAATCTGTTATCACACTATTATCTGACAGCCTGTCGCTGTTTGGATTGCAGTGTGCAGTTTGTGCTGAAAGGTCACTGCTTTCCTTCTCCCCGTCAGGTTTCTCTCTTTCCCTTTTCCTCTTTCCCTCTGTGCACAGTTGGAGGAACAATGGGCCGGATGAGGCTGTCTGTAAAGCATTCTGTTTTTCAACTGCTGTTTCCCCTTGATGCCTTCATCGGGCACATATGCCACTGACTCCTTAAACAAAAACTGTGACTGTAGTACGTTGCAGACAAACTACTGTTTGGCTTTCTCGCTGGGTTGTAGTACTAAAATCCAATCGTACTTGCCAACCTTGAGACTTAGAAAAAAAAAGGAAGGATTTTGAAACCAAAGCGGGTGTTTTGAGTTTCAGAGACTTTGTTTCCTGCATCCTGGTGACTTTTAAAAAATGAAAATAACAAAATAATAAGTACACAGCAACAGTATTTTTCTGCTAAATAGGCAACTTTTAATTCTCAGGAAAGAAAACTGAATAATTCACCCCTCTTGTGTGAACTTGCATGACTCTCTGACATACACTAATATTCATTAGTTTTCATTCATTCATTAATTTTTTGAGCTGCTTGAGTATTTCTTTCGCTTAGTACTCTCTCCGTCTCTCACTCAGTTAAGGCGCTTTCAGACACAATGCGAAAACGGCACCACAGCGCTCTGAAACTCATTATTTCCAGTTGCTTGCGCCGCACCACGATGCGATGTGCGGCGAGCGTACAGTGTCGCTGTAAACAGGTTATACACGCTGTACAGCGCCAGAAACAGGTTGTGATAACGAAAAGGAAAAAAAGGTAAATTGGTCATAAATCGGAAGAAATAAGGGAGAATTGTGACCCCGCTAGGAAACTGGGAAAGGGCAATGAAAAATGGGAGTCTCCCGATAAAATCGTGAGAGTTGGTAAGTGTGAATCCAACATCAATTTTCAGACTGTGTTTTCATGATAGTTGGGAGAGTGACGGCAGAGAGAAAAATATACCGCTACATCTGACATAATAATAATCTTAATCAAAAGTTGTATCTTTGAACAGGTCCAATGTGTGACTCTTTGGTTACTTCTTATGTAGCTAGAGGAGGAAGTTACCAATTCACTTGAGGCAGGACGCATGGAAAATCCTGCTTTGTGTTTTATTTTGATAGCTAAATAAAGCATCTTAAACATCTATCTTCTTTTGTCACAGCCAAAGGCATTTATGAATTGTTGTCATTTTCAGTGGTGATAACAGGCATGTTGGCTTGAATTTGAACATCTATGTTTTAAGTGTACAGTATGTCCTGGTTAACCTTAAATAGAAACAACAAATGAAGAAATTTCTAGATTACCCCCTCCCCTCCTGTAGTGGGAAACATCAGGTACCCACCGTGTCCCACATGATGATGTTGATATCTGAGCTGAAGGAGTTGTTAATGTGCTGGGAGATGTAGAGGTTGACAAAGTCACAGAAATGGTGATACATGTTCACCCCTGTTAAAAAAACACATAAGTGTTATTTTTGGGAACATCTGTCTGTTTTATTCCTGGTAACTAAAAGAAGAATATTCAATACATTACTGTATCATTCCAACAAGGTTTTTTAGAAAGTGTGAGTTTTGGTGGAATCCTTGCTATTACATTATGTACATAAGAGCATGTCTATTGTTTTTTCATTACAGTATAATAAGAGTAAAGGTTTTAGCTACTTGTTCGGCTTGCAGGGCTTTAAATCTTCGTTACCTACCAGCATCCAGTTTCATGAAAACAGTGGGCTTTTCAATGACGACGTCACAGTGTCCATCCTCTATGGGATGAAAGTCCAGCTCTGTGTATGTCTGCAGCTCAGCATACCTACAAAAACAGCACATCACATCAGTTTAATATTGTAAATCTCCATTAACACAGATACAGGTGGCACACCATGGATATAAACATTCCAAACCCAAAGCTGTGACTTTGACTTCTTTTAAAGCTCCTATGTGTAGGATTGGTCTGACTTTGGTTGCTGCCAGTGGAAGCATCAAGAAACTGTGGCAGCAATGGACAAAAATGTGATATTTTGCTGTTATCAGGAGATTAAATAGGCGTTATCGGTCACTATAAGCACCATAGATGTGTGTTGCTACACCCAATATTAGGTTGTATCATCTATTCACATGGTCGATCACCGAAAGAAGGTATAAAAACAACATGTCAGCGACTGTAGTAATTATGACAGGAGCAGAAGCGGAAGTCAGGCGCTGTAGTATAGACATTGTGAAACTTTCAGGAGAAGGTCAGGGGCACAAAACACAGGGTTTTCACCCAGGAGACCAGGGTTTGCATCCAACAACATGTAGATGACTTTGTGTTCACAAGTTTTTAAGTTTCCCTTTTGAAACGTGTTACTTTAAGCCAAAACACAATGTTTTTCCCTAAACTTAAATAAGTGGTTTTGATGCCTAAACCTAAAGAAGCCTTTTTCTTTGTGTTCAAAACGTAACGTTTCATTCAGTTTTACAACGTGTTAGAACGTGTTGCTTTTAAGTTTTACTTTCACTTTTACAATGTAGTAGGTGTAGTAGGCCCCTAATGATCCACATCTATGGTGCTTATAGTGACCGATAACGGCTATTTAATGGCCTGATAACGGTTGAATCAGGTGCATTATGGGTGTGACGACTGATCCTTTCATATAAAGAAACCAAATTTCAGTCAGAAATTCTTAACACTCAATGAAATGCATCTTTCAAGACAAGGAAAGCTAGTCCCTGGACAACCTTTTCCATTCAAATATGAAGTGCAGGCTTTCCCAGGTCTGATTGAGAGGACTGTTCTAGTCGTCACTGCAGAATCCCTCTGTCCACAAATGAGAGAAATGCAATGTAGCACAAGCTAACCGGGAGTCAAATCTGGAATCTTCTGATCCAAAGTCAGACCCACTGCCAAAGCGTCTCCTTTACTGAATTCATCATTTGGAGAGGGCTAGTTCATTAGGCTTGACATTGATTGATAATGTGATGGTATTTTGGGTGAGACAAATGGTGCTTTGCTTTCACACAACAGTTCATCACAGGTAGGAGGGCTCATTTCCTCATTTCAAACCTTCAGAAAATCTTAACACTCAATTGTAATGCATCATTCAGTGTGGCTAAAGGTGGGACTGACATTCACTATACAGGAACCTCACTGGCTAAACAATATCAGGCCCCTCAATGCAAATGACATTAACCTGTTAAGGGAGTTTTTCCTGTTTCAATGGTATGTCAAAGTCTTTAGGGCAAAGTCCCGTTGACATCTGTGTAACAGAGTAACTCTTAAAGTGCCTGTGAAGGATCAAATCTTGACAAATGCCACAGACTGAAAAGTTGCAACAAAATCAAACAGAATCAAATTAAAAATGAATGGCAACACAGAACATGTTTGATAATGAGAATATGATATTATGAATTGCTATATTGGGTGCACATTATGAGCAAGAAGAGCACTCTGTTCACTCAGAGAGCACTGTGTTCTAGTTTAATAAAGTCACTGCAGCACCCCTCTGTCAACAAACGAGGAAAGATGAAACTTCTGATCTGTAATCAGACACGTTATTCAGTGAGCCGGCCCACCGAAAAACAGGCTCGCCTTACCTTGCACTTCATGTAATGCATTGATAAGGATTGCTGGTCCAAACTCCATCATTTCTTTTTAAATATGAATTAAGGTGGGAGTGATGTGTTTGAATTCATCAAACTAAATTGTGTCCTGACAGGAGTATTCACTATGCAGGAACTTCACTTGCTGACAAAACCAGACACATAAATCAAAAGAAATTTGCCTACTGAGTACAGGCTGTACAGTTCCAATGCTTCAGGCAGGTCTGACTGATACAGTTATTTGAATTTTTGAAGACTATTACAGTTGACATCTGTGTAATAGAGTAACTCTAAAAGTGCCAGCAAGATGTCCAATTTTACCGAATTCTATTTGATTCATTTATTTATACATTTCCTGATACTTGAGTCATTCTTTGTCCTCCATATATAGAACACAGCCCCCCATGCACTTTTGACTTTTAGTTAGTTACTGACCACCCCCAAAATCTACGTTCCCTGACCGGGAATCGAACCCAGGCCGCGGCGGTGAGAGCGCCGAATCCTAACCACTAGACCACCAGGGACATGCTCTCAACCCTGTGGAATGTATGCAATGTGTGACAACTGGCAGGATGAGACTAGCCAGTCCTCTGTGCACTGTATTGCTGAACAGGCCTCTGTAGAATTTAATGTCCTGTACACTGCACGATTGAATAAATAGACTCTATAGAGTGCTTCAGGGATGATACATTTTTGTAGGCCAACCAGGAAGTTAGCATGTACTGTATAAACAAATGCAGTTTTAATGCTGGAATAAGCCAAATTATTGTACAGCTGAATTAATGCACCAAATTATTGCACTGTTAAGTCAGTATTGCACAGTTGAAGATATAATAAATTATGGGGTTATAGCTCCTGATAGAGGTAAAAATAATAAATATTTATGTGTGTGTACATACAATATATAACAATTTACAATCTAATGAACATGTCTACCGATTTCTAGACTGGACAAGGGTATATTTGATCCTAAATACAATCTATTTACTTTATGTTGTTGACGTCTGTATGACAATAAAGTAGAATAAATTAAATGTCTATCAGTTTGAGCAGATTACAAGTAAATGTTTGTACCGGTAGTCGCACGGAACTTACATTGGATCGTGTTCCATGACGTACACAAAATGGCGTTGCACGTCGTCAGTAAGGGCGGCTGGTTAAGTCGGCATCGATGCAGGCTCTTATAACCCACTTCCACACCTCGTGAATTGGTTTGGAATGGCACTTAATATGGTGGACCATCCATGTGAACGGAGAGGAAGTGCGTAGGGAGAGGGTGGTTTGGAATTTGGCCTTGGAGTGCAGGCCCCGCAAATACTTTCGACTTTCAGCTACTAACATGGGCTAAAGTTTAATTCCCTGACCGGGAATCGAACCCGGGCCGCGGCGGTGAGAGCGCCGAATCCTAGCCACTAGACCATCAGGGACATGCTTCTGTCATTTAGGGAACTTGATTTGACGATTGAGTAGCACGTTTGACAACTGGCAGGATGGGACTGAATAAATCACTCATAACAGGCGATAGTGCATCTTCATCATGTACAGGGGAAATTCAACAAGTATCGTTTACTTCTGTCTGGCTTGCATAATGAACTAAAAGTTAGGACCTCCTACATCATTAACACACAGACATAGAAATACATAAATTAATATAGTTGTACGAATACGTAGAAATAAACTTAAGATATTTATTTATTTGTGTACCGTTTAATTATCAAAGTTTATTTATGTATTTATTTATCTATTTATTTCCATATTTATTTAATTATTATTTTTTTTATTAATTTATTTCCATATCAATTTAGTGATACTTGAGTAATTTTTCATCCTCCGTATTTAGAATTCAGGCCCGCATGTACTTTTGACTTTTAGTTACTAATGAGGGCCAAAATCATGCTCCTAGACCGGGAATCGAACAGGGGCCATGGCGAGGAGAACGCTGAATCTTAACCATCATTGTCACCGGCAATCCAGTCTTACTTTAGACAGAAGGTAGGACATCCTCCCTCACTGACATACAGATATAAAAATAAATTGTAGTTGTGTGTAGTTGTACATGTAGAAATAAACTTAAGATATTTATTCATGTCCTGTTTAATTACCAACTTGTATTTATTTATTTATTTGTACATGTATGTCTTTATTTATTTACTTATTGAGTCACTTTTCATCCTCCATATTTAGGATGCAGGCAATCGTATACTTTTGACTTTTAGTTAGTTATTGAAAAGGCATAAAGTATCGTTCCCTGACCGGGAATCGAACCCGGGCCGCGGCGGTGAGAGCGCCGAATCCTAACCACTAGACCACCAGGGACATGTTTCTGCTATTTGGGAACTTGCTGTCTCATTTCAATAGCATGCGTGACAACTGGTGGGATGGGACTTTCTTAGATGTAGTAACAGACTGTCGATACTCTGTACACTGAATTCCCAGACTTTTGCTTGAACAGAATCAAACTGATAATGAATGGTATCACAAAACATGTTTGATGATTTGAAAAACATATTAATTGCTATATTAGGTTCACATTATGAGCAAGATTTTACATTTGGTATCAGATTCCCTCACTTTGTTCTAGTTTATAATTTCAGGTATGGTTAAATCCATTAAACAAGCCTACATCATACACCATCAGTGGGAGCTTTCCAGTTTCAATGCTATAATAAAACAGGTCTGACAGAGCAGATTGTTTGAATTGTTATGAGTGGTGAGCCAAATTCAGAAGATTAGTCATCTGTGTTAGTAATCTTTGTAAGGCTGTGGTCACACAGACGACAGCTGTGGGCTAATGTCGGTCTGAACCCGGTTTATAAAGTTACTCTTAAAGTGCCCAAGAAAAGGGATGATTTTTAACAAATGCAATAACTTTAAATTAAACAACACGAAAGACTATTACTGTGTGCAATTTCTAATTAATAGCAAATAGAATATGTTTCATAGTTAGAATACTGGATTATGAACTGCTATATTAGGGGGACATTATGAGCAGCATTTTACTGTCACATGTGCTCTCATTGTTCTAGTCTATTTCCGTCACTGCAGCAAGGCAAAACATCACACGAGCTAGCCAGGAGTCGAACCTAGAATCTTCTGATCCGTAGTCAGACGCGTTATCCATTGCGCCACTAGCCCGCCAGGGCACCATGTGCTTTTAACAAAACAGGAGAATGGAGCACAAGCCCTACCCCCCCCCCTGACATTCCTGGCTGCTTTGAGAAGGAGCAATGTGTTTTTCACTACCTTAAAGGGGAACACCACCTAAATTAAAAATGACAATATGTTATTTCAATGGCCTAGGAAAGTGCAATCAATATTTGTGAACATGAGTTACTATCTCTCTCTCTCTCTCTCAAAGCCAGAAACCAGAGAATCAAATCTCAAACTTGTGATGTCATAGGGTATAAAGTCTGGAGCTGCTCCATAGACGATGAATGGGAGACTGATTTATTTTATTTTCTCTAGATATGCTTCCCCGTTTTTCCTCATAGCCTATTAAAATCTATATATGGGTACCTTATGAGGGGTGTAACTAACAAAGATTAATTGATATAAACGGAGGGGATGAAAATACATACGTGAAATGAAAGATTAGGTGATAATTTATCAAGGGATTTGATTAATTTGGAGCTTATTTGACTAACACAGCTGTGATATAATGAAAACTGAGCCATGTTTCATTATTTTCGTCATCTTACATTCATCATTCACAACACAAAATTGCCATTTATCATTTAAGGAAAGTGGCCTCAAGGGTGGAAGTAACAAAAAATAATTGAAGAAAGGGGAAGTGATGAAAATGTATGTAAATTGGAAAAATAGATTGTCAATTGATTTGATAAACTTGATTGACATTTTATTTGAAAAAGTGTTGTTTTTGTTACTTCCACCCTATCAAAAAAAAAATTGAACACGCCCACTCAGCGAACCGCACTCTCCCAGTGGACGTGGTTTTTGATTGATATTTTTTCCTTGCAATAACTTTAAATTTGACGACAGGACAAACTATAACTGTGTGCCATTGCTCATTGATAGCAAATAGAACATGTTTGACAGTTGGAATAAGAGATTGTGAACTGCTATATTAGGTGCACATTATGAGCAACATTTTATTGTCACATTGGTTCACACTGTTCTAGTCTATTGCTGTCATTGCCTCCCCTTTTAGGACTGCTTTGAGATGGAGCAACGTGTTTTTCACTACTTTAAAGCTTCAGTAGAACGGAACGTTTTTGGCGTCATTGGGCAAAAAAAACATAATAACCTTTCAGGATATTGTAATTCAAGTGTTCTGAGAGAAAACTAGACTTCCTCATGGCTCTGTTTTCAGGCTTTAAAAAAATCTATTTATTTATGTATTTAATTATTTATTACTGTATTTATTGATACTGAAGTAATTTTTTGTCCTCCATATATAAAGCCATGCTACAAAACATTAATGTTGGCAGACTTGTTTCAGCACCAGCCATTCTATATCCCATTCAAAGATCAAGGAACACACTGACACTGATCACACTGTGTCTTCATGAGCTGCATTTTACATATACTGTCGCATCGGCTCATATCGTTCTCGTCTATTGCAGCAGAACTCAGTGCACATATGAGGAAAAACACTGAACGAGCTAGCCAGGAGTCGAACCTAGAATCTTCTGATCCGTAGTCAGACGCGTTATCCATTGCGCCACTAGCCCGCATGCCTAACAGAGGAAACGCCCACCCCCCACATTCCTCCAGACTGGCCCTGCCTCCCCATTTAGGATTGCTTTGAGAGGGAGCAGCGTGTTTTTCACTGCCTTAAGAAATATGACCATATCAACAACAGACTTGAGATGCAAGTAAAAGTAAACAACTTAGATTAACTTATTAAATCACAAATAACTTATTAAATAACTAAATTAAATGTTGTGGTCTAGGAGTTACATTTTATTTATATCAGTGAGGTGAGGAGGACTAGAGGACTGAAGTCATTAGTTCTGTTTAACATTTCAAAGCACCTCTCTGGGTGACTCTTGAAATGACAATAGGTGCTAGTTTGTGTGATTCATTTAGTCAACAGGTTTCTATGGCAGGGGGTGGGGGAAACTGGTACTCCTACTGGGATTACTCCACATGCCTTTGTGTCTGTAACAGATTTAACAGACTTTTTAAATTTTATCTACACTGTTTCCCCTATAATGGAGCTGGTATATAGCTGGTCTGACTCAAAGTACACATGACACATACCGTAACTGCTAATTCTCCAGGCAGGACATTAGCTGCATATACATCAAAAAAGTCCCATCCTGTCAGTTGTCAAACATGCTATTCAATCCACAAAGCAAGTTCCCTAAAAGGCAGATGCTTAGTGGTTAAGATTCAGTGTTCTTACCGCCACAGCCAGGGTTCGATTCCCGGTCTGGGAACATGATTTAGGCTCTTATTAGCAACTGAAAGTCAAAAGTACATGCGGGCCTGAATTCTACATACGGAGGACAAAAATGACTCAAGTATCACTAAATCAATATGGAAATAAATTAATAACAAAATAAATGTTGAAATAAATATGGAAAGAAATAGATACATGAACTTTGATAATTAAATGCTACACAAATAAATAAATATCTTAAATTTATTTCTACGTATTCGTACAACTATATTCATTTATCTATTTCTATGTCTGTGTGTTAATGAGGTAGTAGGTCCCAACTTCTGTCTAAAGCCAGATTGGTAAATTTGGTAAACCAGACAGAAGCAAACGATACTTGTTGAATCGCCTGTGATGAATGATTTATTCAGTCCCATCCTGCCAGTTGTCAAACGTGATACTCAATCGTCAAATCAAGTTCCCTGAAAGGCAGAGGCATGTCCCTGGTGGTCTAGTGGCTAGGATTCGGCGCTCTCACCGCCGCGGCCCGGGTTCGATTCCCGGTCAGGGAAAATAACTTTAGCACCTTGTCAGTAACTAACTAAAAGTCCTAAGTACATAAGGGCCTGCATTCTAAATAGGAGGATAATAATGAATGTAAACCTCTGTCTAAAGCAAGACTGTATCACCAGTGACCATGATGGTTGAATTCCGCGCTCTTACCGCCGAGGTCCGTGGTTCGATTCCCGGTCAGGGAACATGATTTTGGCCCCGTTTAGTAACAAACTAAAAGTCAAAAGTACATGGGGGCCTGCATTCTAAATAAGGAGGATGAAAAATGACTCAAGTATCACAATCAATATGGAAATAAAAAAAGAAATGTTGAAATAAACATGGAAACAAATAGATAAATTCATAAATAAATCAATAAACGTTGAGAGTTAAACAGGACATAAATAAATAAATATTTTAAGTTAATTTCTACATTATCGTACAACTATACAGTATTTATTTATATATTTATTTATGTATTTTTATGTCTGTATGTCAATGAGGTAAGATGTCCTAATCCCTGTCTAAAGCAGGATTCGATCGCCGGTGATGACTTATTATTAATTCAGTCGTGCTGTGTACAGGATATTAATACCTACAGAGGCCTGTTCAGCAACATTCTGGCAATACAGTGCACAGAGTACCCCCTGTTGACGGTCTGTGTTACTACATTCAAAAAGTCCCATCCTGCCAGTTGTCAAACATGTTATTCGATCCACAAATCAAGTTCCCTAAACAGGCGGAAACATGTCCCTGGTGGTCTAGTGGTTAGGATTCGGCGCTCTCACCGCCGCGGCCCGGGTTCGATTCCCGGTCAGGGAACACGAGTTTTTGTCCTTATTAGCTACTTAAAGTCAAAAGAGCATGGAGGCCTGCATTCTACATGTACAGGACACACAATTACTCAAGTATCAATAAAGAAATTCATAAAAAAAAAGGATAAATAAATACAAATGTTGAAATGAATATATAACTGCATAAATAAATAAATTAAAGTTGATAAACAGGACATGAACAAATAAATATCTTAAGTATATTTCTAGTGGTTAGGATTCAGTGCTCTCACTGCCACGGCCTGGGGTTCGATTCCCGGCCAGGGAACATGCTTTTAGCCTCTGTTAGTGACCATAAATGTATGTTTTTTTCCAATTCCCAAGAGCTCACACCAACGTCATCGGCTAAAGCTCAGTAACTGAGTGTGTGAATGTGTGTGTGTCCTGTCTCACCAAGATTGCAAGGGGCTCTTGTGCTCTCCCTCGGCAGCAAGTGCTCGCTTGTTCAGTCTGCAACAACCGCCAATCTCACCCTTCTGAATGAAGTCCTCATTGTACCTGCAACATAAACATGGATTAGTTTGTGTCAATGCAATTAATTTTTTCACGTACATGTCACTTTCAAATATACTGACCTCTCAAGACTTCTGCGCGGCTTACGTAGGTCCAGGTAAAGGTTAGTTGCCTTACAGTAGCGAGTGTGGCTGCTACATCTTAATGATGAGTCCCCCTGGAAAAATATTAAGAGAAGAAATATTTAATATTTATTCTGGACCTTAGAGGTTGTGAAAGTGGTCTCTATACTATACTCTCTACACTACTGCTTTTGAACAGCAAATTATGTTCAGGCCTATTGTCTGTGGACTCTTTTGTTCAACACTGTGTCTGTTTCTACATGTTGTTTCTTCCTGTTGACTCAGTAGGCCCGTGGGAACTAAGGAAATGAGCAGACTTACTGGCTTGCTGGCCGTGCAGAGTGTTTTGAGCTCAGAGAGGCGCTCCTTGACGTAGCCAAAATCAGCCTGCTTCCAGAAAAGCTCCTGGGCTGCCTCCAGAGAACGGGCCCTGACAGATCACAGATTTAAGCAGATCAGCAAAGCTGAAAACCATGATGGTTCATCAATGATGCATGCTATGAATGGGTACACTTTTACTTTGGAAAAGCAACGAGGCTGTGGTTCAGTAAATTCATTACCTATGAATAAAAGATTACTATTATTTGTTATACTTAAGATTACTGAGCAACTCACACATCATAGCTGGCTGCTAGGAGAGGTGTGGGAAGTAAATTAAGTAAACGGCATTATACTTGTGAGGAGGACAAAGTGGGAACATAAAGTGTGTTAGAAGTGTTGTGAGGAACTGTACCATCCAGAGTCAGCTTTGGTGCAGACTGGATAACTAAAGCGTTTCCCTGGATCACAGTTCTTCTCGTAGCCCCAACAGGCAGACAGATCCTGCAGAACGTCCTGTTGTAAAAACAAGTATATCAAATGTAAATATATGTGTGTGAGAGAAAGAGAATGAGAGTGATGGTGTAAGACAGAGACACCATTTTAAAAGGACATGAGCTAACAAAGCTGATGGAGTTGCAAAATACATAAAAATAAAATAACTTTACACAATAGTAAGTATCTAAAACATGCTTTTCTCTAATCATTTTCTTACTACAATTGTAATTGCAATTGTAATTGCAATTACAATTGGTCTACATCTACTCTTGAGTTTACATTACAATTGTAATTGCAATTGTAATGTAAACTCAAGAGTAGATGTAGACCGATTATTCGGTGGTGATAGGACGTTTTAAAAATTATCGTTATTGGCGGAAGTGGGCTCTGATAGTGGCCGATGGCTGCGCAGCCTCCCCCAGTCACGCAGTGACGTACATCACTGTTTTGCATGGAGGCTCCATACACAAAATCAAGGTAGAGGGACAGGCAGACAGGGAGGAAAAGAAATCATTCACTTTTTCATTTACTTTAACTTGCTTACCGATTTGGCGTTCTCTCTTCCAAATAATCCAGCCACATAACCATCCATTCATGAAATGAAATCGCACACTTAAGGATCATCCATACCTCAGACTATGCATGAACATTAATGGTTTGCAAGAGTGGCATTTAACAATGTACGAGACACGCAACAGAAGTAATCCTGGCCAGTCATATTGTAAACCACAGAACAATGGATTGCCCGTTACAAATAAATAAAACATTTTCCAATGATGTAATCCCCCAAATCACACTTCAGGATAAATTCGGAGAGACAGAAAAATGATTTATTAAAAACGGTGTATGCAAAGGTAGCCGACTATGCTGCTGCAAAAGTAAATAAGATATTGGCTTTTTCCTGCTCAAAACTATCATTGTTATATCGGCCTTAAAAATCTAATCACTATCGGTCGACCTCTACTCCAGAGTAACCCCCAGTCATCCAGTGCTCCACTTAGGGTATAACCAGATGCTCTAAATAATATAGTTAACAAGTTATCACAGCCATCTTTCCTATCTTTTCTGATGTATGGAACATCAGTGTGACACCACAGGCAAAGGGTCAGAACAATCTTTTGCGTCTACTTACTGGAGAGCAGTGTCCATTTATGCACACATCTATACACAGAAATCACATAATTCAAAACTGCAACTGAGTGCAATCTCCATTAAATAATGTGCTGCCCATTCTGCCTAATCATAATGCCGCTATCTTACACAACACTAACAGGAAATACAATTTAACAAGAATTTTCACGTTGTTAGGCAAGATCTAAATCTCAAGGCGCTCGACAGTAAAGGGCTTCGTAAGAGCTTTTCCTCACAGTACAGCAAAACTAACTAACATGCTACCACTTCACACTGAGAAAATATTTGAACAGTGAAAAGTTGACAGAGTGCATATCTTACTTTAAAAGGGCAGAGTGGGTCCAGGCGGCATTGCTTAGCGACCCTCTTGTTGTTGTAGAGGAAGTAGGGTACGTGCTCTGGCGGCAGGGAGATCCAGCTGTGGTTGAGCAGCGGTGCTGGTGGTTTGTGGTTGGTGTTCTCAGCCTTCTCAGCGGTGACCACAGTGAAAGAAAAAACTATGCCCAGCGCTACCAAGAGCAGCATAGTCAGAATCACACAGACATGTGAGATAGCTGCCTCTCTTCACAGCTCTCTGAGGAGGAAAAAAAGAGGGGAGAGACACAGACTCAGACTTGCACTCTGTAATCTTGGTTAAAAGCCCAACACCACAGTTTACAAGCATGTGGGCACAAGCAAGTGTGTGGGAACGTAGCTCCAGGCGGATCTGAGCGTCTCACAGGGAAAGGTCCCGTTGCAGGAAGTATTGCTGACCTTTTTCCTGACTCTTGTCTGAGCAATCATAACTGAGACTGAGGGAGGCAAATGAAAACTGCTGGCTGGCTGGTTAACAATGTGAGTTTCATCCAGTATGCATTTGCTTACATAACCCAAACCCACTGACGTTCTTCACTCCCAAAATCAATCAAAGAATATTTGTGGGATTGCCGTTATTGCAGTTACCACACTGTGCTGCATAACATAACTCCCTAATCTGTGCACAGCTGAAGGAGCTGAGAATGACTGATTTTGCGGTACATGACTTATAACCAGGGGCAGGGCCAAATGAAGAGAATTCATCATTGCTATTATGACTTAATGCATGGTATGTTATAAATTAACAACCATGTATCACTCGTGGTTTTAAAACTGAATCCCTTTTTCCCTCCCAGACATATCCCAGTATCTGGCAGATGGGCTAAAACAACTACATTTCCTCGAACAGTGTAGGTTGACCGGAAGAGAGCAAAACGTGGTACACACAGCACAAATGGCTCAAGTAACACTCTGCTACAGCTTCTCATTGGGCTCAAGAGCCAATTTCTGCCATTGTCAATGAACTTGTTCTTTCCTATGCACAGCTATATATGGTGGAAAATCCATGTACAATAGGCTATGTGCTTGTACAAATCTAAGTTATTTGTTATTGCTTCTTCATATCAGATGTCAAGTTGCATATTTTGCATTCTTTTTTTTACAAAAAATTAAATATTTTGTTATTAGCCTCTTAGGCCCAGACAAACATACCCAAAATAAATCAAGAATAGCTCCACGACTACCAGGTCTATATGCATGATCTTGGCCTCTATGGATAGGTAAGACTTCAGATAATTCATCCACATACATATATATATATATATATATAGTGACCATTACATCCATAGAAAAGAGTGTTTTTACTGTTATTTAACCACTTGAATTACCACTAATTCAAGGGGGTTAAATAA
>CAKAOH010023436.1:88519-116142 GCA_916701665.1 Sebastiscus tertius | reverse complement strand
TGTTCATTGCTGATTGTGATATATTATAATGTGGTAAAAATGTATGATCTATTTTAGCATTGTGTTTGTAAGTGTTGCATGATGCTAACCTATGGTACTCTCTTTGACATGGTCTTGTTCTCGTACAGCTGGGTTCCTGAGGCCGGTGGTTCTCTTTGGGCCGATAGCAGACACGGCCAGAGAGAAACTGGCCAGGGAGGAGCCAGACATTTTTGAACTAGCAAGTAAGTGATAAAGTATTATGTTTGGTGTAGTATCCTACTGTGTGTCTGGTATTGATAGGAGACCATCCTCTTAATTTACACATCACACATTAAAGCTGATGGCTGCTAAACTTCTCAGCATCCATCAAATAATCACAGTAGGGGTCAGTAATAGATGTTGAACTCAGTGTTGGATCAGTACTTCTACTACGTACCCTGCATTTTTAAAATCCAAACGTAGCTCTACACGTCTCTAAACAACCTTATTGAGTCTGGGAGGTTTTAAAGATATTTTTATCCTGTCTACATTTAATTTGATTGGTTTAACACAGAAAGATAGCAACATTTATTCCACAAAATGTGTCATCTCTGAACAAATTTTGTGAATTCTCTTCTCAGTGATTTGTAACAGTAACTCTCCTGACTTGTGTCCACTGAAAATAGACATTCATCGTGCATCACTACTGCCTGTGACTCTCTTTTGTTATTTTTAAATGTGCTGCTCTGCTGTAAGGATTGGCACAACAATGCAGTGACAAACAAACAGCTTGTTGAAGCTGCAAATCTGATTTGATTCATCAAAAGTGTATAAAAACACACTTACTTAATTGTTTATTTAGCAGTAATGAGAATATGAGAAAGTACTTAGAAGCTGAAAGATTATAGGTGAATCAATGCAACAACCCCTGCTATTTCTATGTAGTTATACCATACAGAACATTAAAAACATTATATTTTGGTAGTTTCTTTCTTAAGTCTTCAGTATTTTTCTGTTTTTTGGCTGATTACATTTTGTATTTAATTCCAGCTAGTTGTCTTTATTCACTGGATGTTAACTCCCTCAAAAATAGATGTCGTTCTGCTTAACTACAGAATACTACTACTACTAGCCTACTACTAGATATTCACAATATGTCAGTTAGTCAGGTTAGTCAAGTTGTGTCTGTTTATTTATAGCCTCTCTCTTCCTGTATCTCTGTTTATCTTTCACTCTTTTACACTCCAAGCAGAGCTGCACACTCGTATTAATCACAGTCCTTATTCACTGCCTCTTACTTCAAGAAATTGCAACCTTCTTTAATGTTTTTATTTTAACACTCAGTATTGAATTCCAGTTACTTTAAGTGCACAACCTCACATGCCAGTGCAACCACTCCCACATATATTTTCAGTGTGTGCACACACCCACACAAAAAGTGAATCCATTCCTTGATGTTTATTTGCGTAGTGATGTTTGTGTAACTGTATTTTCTTTTCAGAAACACAGCAACAGCAAGGAGTGGAAAGTATGTCACTTAGTGCATCAACTTTTCTTTGTTTTATTTGATTCAGTGAATGGCAGATAATCTGTAAACTGCTGTTTGGTGGCTAGCTGGCCTATAGATGTGTAAACAATGCGTATGGGGGAATAGCACTTGATTTATTCATTTGTCATTACAATTGTTAGTATTTTTAGTATATAATAGCATGATTGTGAAATTAATCACAGAAGAACTGACACCGGAGAAATGCAATATCATACTTGCACACAGCTATTTTCTTTTGTTTCTTGATATTGTGCTTCATTTAGTGACTGAAATTACACTTGACTTTGGCAAACAAAATAACAGCTATCAATGAAAATATATATATTTAAGATTTTAAAAAGCTCTACTGCATTAGCATGGATCAATCACATTCTGCACATCTAACTCACATTCAATTTGATACACATTGTTCCCATACTACACTTTGTTTTGCCCAAATTTAAGTCTCTAATGAGCTGTTTGTCATTGTGATATTGCATGTTGATCATGGAAGAGATAATGCTGATTAACGTACAGTATTCTTGAATAGTCAAAGTATAGTTAAATTCAGTGGTATTCCCCTCTTAATGGCATCATGTAGAAAGACAACAACAAGGCAGCATGTGGAGCTGTGCAGTTAATATGCCATGAAAACGGATGAAAATGTGTGAAGTTTCAACTAAATCATAAGGAAATCATCAAATAATGCAGAATAGACTGGAAATAATGAGTTTATTTGGGGTTCGGAAACTTGGCACCCATTTTTATGCTTTTTTTTTACTAATTTTTCACCCATTATTTACCCATAAAATACCACATGCTAAAAATGCAGCAAATCAACATGGCATTAAAGCTGAAGTAGGCGAGATTGGAGCAAATATGATTTAAAAAAAAAAAGTTATTTTATAAAAAGGTTGCTATATCGTGACAGTAGTACATGAAACAGGTAACCTGAACAAAATCATGTGCCTCTGTGTCCTCCGGTGCTCCTAACAGCATTTGTAAGATTTCACAGACCGGAGAAAAACAAGTAGTTAGAGCTGATCTGACGTCTGCTGTCCATCTGCTGTCTACGAGAGCCGGCTCTCAATCACTCGCGAACTCCAATCAAACAGTCAAACTAGGCAGCGCTGATCAATTATGAATCAATATTATGTTACTGTAATGCCTATTTCTCACCTCGAATGTTTTCAGAATCATTTTGTAGTGTACTGTTTAGCTGTAAAATGAGAAAGTTTGTGACACGGCCGCCATTTAAAATCTGTTAAAGGAATGCCAAGATACACAGCACGTAGTATTTAAGAGATGAAATAGTCAACCATTGTTTCATACACTAATGAAAGCATAGTTATGAATATTATATTCCCATTTTTGCTAATTGATCCCCTGAAATGTTACACGCTGTTCCTTCAACGGCTACATTTAAACCACCACTGTGACGCTACTCTATAAAAACGTAAAGCGTATTTTATATTATACAACTCTGACAGTGTTGTGTGAGTGTGTGAGTTTGTGTTACTCTCTAAATTTCCATAATGCAGCGATGGTATAAAGCCCTTAAGTGTCGATGAATAGACTTCCTCATATCAAAATTGGTCTTTCAAATTGTATTTATATTGACACTGACGTGTCGATGAATCCCACTATTATTTTTTAACATCGCTGCATACGCTTACATCTTGAATTATTGCATGGCTGTATTTATCTGCTCTCCCTGAAATGTTTTTGGGTAGATAAGAGCAGTGTGTTTTCAGATCATAGATCCTGTTAGAAATTAGAAATGTTAGAAATGAAGCCTCGTGCTGTGATGTGTTTGAGTCATTACTATACTACATCCTGGTGAGATGACTGCCCTCTGTTGAACCTTGTGTGTCTGGGCAGGAAACCATTGCTTATCTTTATGTGAATCATAAACCCTCTACGCATCCTTGCTTAAATCCCTGAGGCTTACAATGACACTGTATTTTCATTAATCCCAAAATGACCCTCATGCTCTTGTATGCACATATTTCACGTCAGTGTTTCTCACATAACACATTTCCTGCACCATAATTTACACTGTTACATGCAGTTGCACGCACACACACTCATCATTAAACACGGAATTTAATTTTCCTAAACCTACCTAAAATACCTAATGACTATTGCATGAATTGGCTGCTGTCCACATTTTTTGTCTTTACTATCTAGCTGTTTTCATAAACGTACACTTGTCTTCTCCCGTACACAGATTACTATTCTGTATTTCACAGCTCTATTTACGGGAGTCGACAACTGCACACTACAAATATATCTAACGGTGGCACATTCTGGGTTTGTTGTTATTTGTCTCTCATGTTGATGTGATGCAGTAACTGTGTCCATTTGTCTTCCATAGAGAGTGAACCCAGGGATGCAGGAACCGACCAGAAGAGCTCCGGCATCATTCGCCTGCACACGATCAAACAGATCATTGACCGGGTGAGAAGCTAGATATGCACACACATTTAGCTATACAGACCAAAGGTAGAGATATAAACATCTTTTTTGACAGATTTGTTATGGTAATGAGAAGATGGCTGCGAGCCACAAAGATAAATACAGCTCACTGCTGCCCTCTGGTGTGCTGCACTCTTTAATGCTATTATGAGCCTGAACCTCAACAAAGTGGTGAATTATACTGTGGCAGCTTCATTTGAGAAAGGAATCCAAGGCTAGTCAAGTTTATTTACATAGCACATTTCAGCAACAAAGCAATTCAAAGTTCTTTACATAAGACATCAAAAGCATCGAGACAAAGTGTAATAGAAACACAAGATAAAAGTACATTTAAATACAATTTAAAAACAGTCATTAAAAATCCAAGAAAATAGAAAATGAAAATAAGCTAAATAGAATAAGACGGGGATTTAATAAAAAGCAGCAGCAAACAGAAAAGCCTTCAGCCTTGACTTAAAAGAAGTGAGAGTTGCAGCTGACCTGCAGTTTTCTGGGATTTTATTTCCAGATAAACAGTATGGAGCATAAAAACTGAACACTGCTTCTCCATGCTTCTTACACCGCTTTGTTGAATACTCGATTCTGATTGGTCAATCATGGCATTCTGCGGTCTGTTATTTATTTATAGCAGACCGTTGCTGTGGGCGCCGTTCTGATTTCTTAAGTAAGTAGCTGTGTAATAATCAGGATAATGTGCAGCTAGCAGGGATTCTTTCATTGTTGTGAAAGAGGGAAGGAAAAACAAGATTTTGATCTTTAAATTCTTTAAGTTGTGGAGACCGTTTTTCTTCAAGTGTAATGTAGCCTCCATTTATAATGTGGTGTACATGTTAAGAGGAATAAACTTATAAAATCTCAAAATTCGGACTGTTTTATTAACATTATTTATTTACTCAAGTGTGGCTTTCAGGTACTTCACCCACCACTGGGAAATGCTCACTATATGGAAATAAACACATTCATGTTTTTCTCTTTATTTGTTTTTTTGTGTTTGAAGGACAAGCATGCAGTGCTGGACATCACCCCTAACGCAGTGGATCGTCTGAACTACGCTCAGTGGTATCCAATTGTGGTGTTCCTCAACCCAGACACAAAGCAGGGCGTCAAGACCATGAGGACCCGCCTCTGCCCTGAGTCCAGGAAGAGCGCCAGGAAGCTTTTTGACCGAGCCCTCAAATTAAGGAAGAACAACCACCACCTCTTCACCAGTGAGTCCAGTGGGAAGGAGGGAGGGGTAGATGGGGGGCTCCAAACAAAGGAAGGGGAACGATAGAGATTTTACAGGCAGCACAGACACATTTCAAAGGCAGTTGACAATTGAGTGCCGCAGTGTCGGAGGCCACACTGCACTTGTTGTGCCTGGCCCTGTTCTGTCAGACTCCTTACAAACGCTTGTTCAGCACCGACCGTCACACAAGAGCACCCACAGGGCCCTTTCTCAGCATGCACTGTTTCTGTCAACGGATGTGGCGTGACCGTGCTTTAGGAGCATCTGTGGGTGATAAGTCCTAAAGACTATTCTTCTTGGGTTATATTCAGCCTTTGCAGCACACAGAAGTTCTCCACATAATCCTCTGTCCAAGCAACCATTACCAAACAAGCTGCATTTGTGCCTCTGTGCCTTTATCCACTGGATTTCATTTAGAAAATATTCTCAGAATCAGGCCTCCTAATCATACTATAATTACTGTGTATAAAACTGGGAAACGGATAAAGTTGGAATATTTTTATATTAAGAATCTGGCACATGGGAATCACAAGGTCGCCACGCCCTAAAGCATCCCCTGCTTTATGGTCTACTTGACTCTAAATGGGACCATAATTTACAAAATGAACATCATGCTGTATTGAAGAAGACTTGAAACTAGTGATTGAGACCATAAACTCACGTTTACAATGTTTACTGAGGTAATAAATCAAGTGAGAAGTAGGCTTATCTTCTCATAGACTTCTATACAATCAGACTTCTTTTTGCAACCAGAGGAGTCGCCCCCTGCTGGCTATTAGAAAGAATGCAAGTTTATGTCGCTTTCGCATTGGCTTCACTTCTCAGACCCGGATGTCTGGAAAGAGCAACTTCAAATTTACTCTGGAGTCCTTAACAGACATGATACCAATCATGTTAAAGTGGCCGAACATTTATGGGTTAGAGTGCATATCTAAAAGGAACTTTTAATTAGGACACTGTGGTTGTACTTTATTGATAATTGGGAAAAAAATACTGGTATTCATTTGATTCGAGAGATGTGTTTTTCTTCTCTTCTGACCTCTCCTCTCTGTGTATTCAGCAACCATTAACCTGAACAACATGAATGATGGTTGGTTTGGAGCGCTGAAAGAGATTATCCAGCAGCAGCAGAACCAGCTGGTGTGGGTTTCAGAGGGCAAGGTAAGACACACACACACACACACACACACAGAAACAAACAACCGTGTAGACTGGATATTATCTTTTCTCACTCCCTCTCTCACCTTACCTTTTGTCTCCCAGGCTGACGGGGCAGCTGAGGATGACCTGGACATCCACGACGACCGCCTGTCCTATCTGTCGGCACCAGGCAGTGAGTATTCCATGTACAGCACCGACAGCCGCCACACCTCCGACTACGAGGACACGGACACAGAGGGCGGAGCCTACACCGACCAGGAGCTGGACGAAACGCTGAACGACGACGTGGGTCCACCCGCGGAGCCTGCCATCACCCGCTCCTCCGAGCCTGTTCGTGACGACCCGCCTGTCATCCAGGAGCCCCCTGGCTACGCCGTCTACCCGCACACGGTGCAGCCGGACCCCCTGAACCGCATCGACCCGGCTGGATTCAAGGCACCAGTGCCGCAGCAGGTAGCGTTTCTGAGAGCTGCACGTCTTCCCTGTTGTCTGGAGGACGTGGTTTGCGTTAGAAGGGTTTTCTGGAGGCGCTATTGAAGGCACTTTTTTATTTTTACAGTTATTCTGTCTATCTACTGTTACCAAACAATATCAGTGGGAAAACTTCTGTGGTCAGGTATTTATCGCAATATATAAATATTATATATAATATATATATCTATATTTATGATATTATTTATTTTATCTATTTTATCTATTTGCCTATATGTGTTTGTTGATTGATGTTTGTGAGCGTGTTTTTTATTTTTGAAAAGGAGAACTTAATAAGTTTTACTGTTACTCTTATACTCTGTATTACCACAAGCTGTCTTACTGGTGTGACTGTTGCTGATGTCACTGGGAAAAGAAACTTATGTTTGTCTAAGTGTCTGTACCAGTACTCACCTATGTGCACTTCCTACCTTTGTTTTACCTGTGATCGGGACTGTGGCGATTACGACCCAAGAAAGTATTATGTGCATGTTGGAAATGCCAGTGTTAATCCAGTGTACCTGTGTAATGTATTTATCAACACCCGATTGGCCGCTGTGACCCCCAAATCTAAACGTTTGTCGTCTCATGATGTGTTAATGAGCATAAAAGGGGAAAAAAAAAAGAAACTACTGTATTGTAACCGTAGAATTAAAATCAAATTAGTATACTCTAACGATGAAAACTTGTCCTGCTGCTAATTCCTAACTCTCACATGACATTGGTTGATCTACAGCTACTGTTAAATGTGGAGGCGGGTGATTGGCTGTTTGCACAAGTGAGGAGCAGAGCGTTGTAGAGGGGCGGTGAAGGTAGTAGCACTTGTTAGAACTGCACCATAGTGTCAGCGCGTGTTATTAAACATTTCTGAACCACTTCACAGAAAGCAGAGGCCGCTGCCGTCCCTAGCGTCCCCCAGCAGCCTGAGCCCCTGGCTGAGACAGTGCCCCCTGCTGTCGACGTTACTGTAAAAACTGTAGGGGGTCTGAGCCCTGACGAGGCTCCTGCAGCTCCTCACAGCCAGCCAAGCCCCATCCCAGAGGCTGGCTCACTTAGGAGGCCCACCCCTGAGCTAGCACCTCAGAGCGTCACACCAGAACCTCTTCAGTCTGGACTGGCCAGTTCAGAACCAAAGGTATCCATCTGACCGTCACTGGACACTCCGTGATCCGGCTCAGCTCGGCTCGTTCTGACCCGGCTGACCTCCTGTGCTGCTGCTGTTGCTGCTGCCTGTCTACCTATCTACCTCCTGCTGCCACGCTTCTCTCTCTCTCCTTCCGCCCTGCATGTCTGCTGACCACAGTGCTGCCCAGAAGAGACAGAGATGTGTGTGTGTGTGTGCGCGTGGGCGTTATTGTGCGTGCAAGAGTGTGTGTGCACGTGCCCGAGTGCGAGCAGATGCTGGTAAACAACAGTGGGCTTGGAGGTGATGGCTGCGCTGATGTGCCTACATGTGGAGCAGCAGTGGAAATCCTACAGCTCTCACTGTTGCTTATCCTCTTTGCATGGCTGCAACATGTTTGCCTCGTTCTCTGTTAACCACTAGACGTAGATTTCTCTGTGCTGTATTTACCAGTGCAGACTGAATGTAAAAGTAGCCATTAATTTTCTAACCATTTTATATTTAATTTTTGGTCCTGCGTTTGAATTTGTAGCCGAGTAACAAAGACCACCTAAACAAAAACGTTCTGCAGATTTGGATGGATAATTAATGGTTACTTCTCAATTATCAGGATTTTAAATATGTTTTCTGTACAATGGGTTTGTGCTTGTAATGTTAAATATTATTGTGGATGTTTAAGTTGCCTTTATGATTGCACCAAGACAGTGGGGGACATTTTCCCTTGTGAATGCAGCAGTGCACAAATTATGCGTAAAGAATCCCCAAATTATCAATATGCCTTCTATAAGTAGTTTACGTCACATTTCTATCACTTCTGTCACTTTAGACAAGAAAAATGCACCCCATTGTTTTGTTGCATTTTTTTTTTTTTTTTTTTAAACTTTGTTATTCTTTGTTAATTTAAATTCAGTGTTTAGTTTGGAGCTGCAGTGGTACATTGTGATGTTTTAAAGCTACAATGTGTGTTTGGCTGTGCTGCGATTTCTATTTAATCTAGTATATATTCTGACCAGTAACCCCTCCCTCTCAGTTTCTCTATTTCAGGTCTTTCCCTTCTTGTTTCTTCTTCTGCAATTAATTTCACGGACTTGTTTTAATATTCTCCTTTTCGCATCCTTTAACTGATTTTTGTACGTTTTCTCATTACATATTTTCAGTGTGTTAGTGGATCCTGTGCAGTCGCTAACCTCATTCTTTGTTGTGTATTTGTTCGGTAGATGTTTCAGAAGGATCCATACAGCACAGACAACATGGGGAGAATCGGTCACAGCATGAAGCCTGTGTCTTACAACCCTCAGCCGGGATATCCCCCTGAGCAGCAGCCATACAGAGATTACGACCACCCACCCAGTCGGTATGACGTCAGCAGCAGCGGAGTCAGCAGCGGAGGTGGTTACCCAGAACCAAAGTACCGAAACTATGACTCTAACCCGCCCTACGAGAACAGTGTGCCTCACTACGACCAGCAACAGTGGAACCCCTACAACCAACCGCTCTCTACTGCCAACTCCTACGATCCCCGTTTGCCATACAGTGACGGCCCTGACTCCCAGTACACCCCTCCTCTCCGCTATGACGAGCCCCCGCCTCAGCAGGGATTCGACGGACGGCCTCGCTACGGTAAACCGACAGGCCCGGGTCCTGTCCGTTATGATGATCCTCCACCTCCTGCTCCTGTGTCTGACCTGCACTACGACCAGGATCCTCACCTGAGCACGTACCCCTCAGCTGCCCACTCCCCAGACCCCCCTGCCCAGCGGCCTGCCTATAACCAGGGACCAACGGCGCAACAAAAGAGCTACAAACCTCAGCAGTATGACCCCGTTCCTGTGAACTCTGAAACCAGCCCCACACCACCTCCCAAAGCAGAGGCCCCCTCACCTTCCCCTGCGGAGGCTCCAAATCCTTTCCCCGCCAGAGCAGAGCAACCGGACGACCCCGCCATGCGGCCTCAGTCAGTCCTGACAAGGGTCAAGATGTTTGAGAACAAACGCTCTGTGTCCGTGGATAGAGCCAGAGATGCAGGGGATTCATCTGGGAGCAAGGTAAACTGTCTGGCTTTGCAGTTGTATTACATAATGCAGCTTATGTAGTTACAGTCGTTACTAGTGTACTTAAAGGTGCTGTTGATAACATTGATAACTTTCAGCAAATAGATGTTGCATTCTCCCTCCTCCGTTCAATTCACCTTCACAACAGATGGTTGCCAGTTTGTTTTATCAGATATAAACAAAACATTAGTTATGGACCCGTCAACATTTTTAAAATGATTAATGCAGGAAAAGACATACTATTATTCTGCATCTTTCTAAAAGCTTTATGGATGTATTTTTAAATTAATTATTCCTCTGCACAGAAATGTTATCAATAAGATCTTTAACTTGTACATTTGCTTTTCAACTTCTTGTGAAATAAGCACATTGAAAGTTAACATTCATAATTTTTTGTTTATTGTTTTTGCTCTTACAGGCAGCCGAGTTACCTTTGAAAGCAGGTGGAGTAATCCCTAAAGCAAATTCTCTGAGCAACCTGGATCAAGAGAAGACCTTTAGGTAAGTTGTTACTACGAGTTGCTGTTACTGTGTTCAAATTGTGTAATCAGTCTCTTTAAATTTCACGTCATTGACCAATTTGCTCAAGCACCTTCATTTTGGCCATTTGTCATCATAATCTCTTCTTCTCCTGCTCTGCTCTCACCATCTCTGCCTTGTATTTGATCTTTTTGACTGCTCTATCACACCAACCCAGAGCCCCAGGGCCTCAGCAGCCTCCGCAGCCTCAGCAGCCTCAGCATCCTCAGCAGCCTCCGCAGCCTCAGTCCAAGGTCGCTGATGACATTGTGCGCTCCAACCATTACGACCCTGATGAGGACGAGGACTACTACAGGAAACAGCTGTCTTACTTTGACAGGCTCCAGACCGGTCCCAGCAAACCCCAGCCACAAGCACAAACCACTAACAACTACCCCAGGTGATGCTCATCATCCATATTCCCAAACGTATAATGTTCTTATGAAACATCTTTGTTTTTTTTTCCTCTAAGTTGGAAGGAAATTTGCAAAAGACACATTAATCTAATCTCTCTTTAACATCCTTTATGGTTTTTATGATTAATTTCTTGTTCATTTCTACTGTGAATGTTGAATTGATGGTTTTGGTCTTGTGATATAGGACGGAGTCAGTGGAGAAACCAAGTCCAGTGGAGAAAAAATATGAACCAGTTCCCCAGGTGACGCCTTCTCTGCCACCAGCCACACTGCCCAAACCCGCACCTGAAGGTAAACTGTTTTCCATCAAAGGAAATAGAAATACTAGTCAGGATTTCATCTTATACAAGACCGTAATCACGTGAAGATGCATCTACTGTATGAACTGTATCACACTGTACTTGGCGACTGAGAGACACAGCCTGCTGTGTACGCCAAAATGTACATCATTTCATACACATATACACAGTGACACATGCTGTACTGTAAAGCTCTTTGGCTGACCCTCATTGCTCTTCCACAGCCAAGCCTTCCGGCCGAGATGACACTGTCCAGACCAACTTCCTGCCTCACAAGAGTTACCCTGAGAAGTCTCCAGTTAACGGCACCAGTGAACATCCTCCAAAAACAGCTCCACCAGCAACCAGCTACAACCGCTACACGCCCAAGCCCTACACCACGTCTGCCAAGCCTTTTGCGCGCATGTTTGACAGTCCTAAATTCAACCACAACCTTCTGCCCAATGACAAGCCTGACACTGCTTCAAAGGTAAGCAGATGTTTGGCCAGAGGCCGTTTTAGTGCAGCACCCTGAAGAGGGTCAAATATGTAATGATTGTTGAAGTCCATTTGGACTTAAATCAAAATCAAATAAATCAAAGACATGATTTATGATGCTATTAATGTAACTGTAGCCCTCAGATTTGGTACCAAGTCAAAGACATAAGCTATATTGCTGTATTTAATGAGCTGTTACTGTGAAAACAGTGAACATTTCTCAGTAAGAGGTTACAGTTAACGGATTTGTTTTTTAATACTAGTGTAGTGTCCGTTCAGAGCGCTTGCCCTGCCTGGAACAGGCCAATTTCTTGGCCCCCAGTTCTACTTGCAGAGTTGTCGAAAACCACAGTATGATGATGCCACCTATTTGCCAAATTGCACTAAATCTTTATGGTCACTCAGACATCATATCTACACATGTCCACCAAATGTGGTTGCAATAGTAATATGTAATATAAGCCCTGTCCACAGCACTTTGAGGGTCAGCTATAGCAAAACTGTATGTAACGTCAAAAATCCAAAAAGTAACTTTTTCCAGCTCAGTCCAGAGATAACTATGTACCGAATTTGGTGACAGTTGCTCAAAATTTGAAGGACGAGGAGCAAAAAATCTGATTTGGATACAATTCAAAATGGCGGAAAATCAGTCTAGACGGAAATAGGCGTGACTTATATGGATAGATTTGTCTGCTCGGTTCTCACTGAGAAGCTATTTATTCTATTTTTTGGTTACATCAATAACTCTCCAGCTCCACACTCTTTAGCTCAGCCTCACTGTTTCTGTCTTTACCTGTAGTTTAACGCTTTACCCTCTTGTGTTTGAAACAGGGCCGGAGCTCCAGCCCAGTGAAGCCTCAGATACCCCCTCAGCCCCAGAACACAGACCATGACAGCGGCCTGGACACTTTCACACGCACGATGGACCACCGCTCCAAAAACCAGCACAACAACATCAACGCCGTGCCCAAGGCCATCCCTGTGAGGTAACAAGCTCAGCCCGACTAGAGATTACCTTGAAAGTGTTCTGTTGAATATGAGAGTGTGAAAGTAAAGACATCTGTCCCCTTCAGCCCCAGCGCCCTGGATGATGATGAGGATGAAGACGAGGGCCACACAGTGGTGGCAACAGCTCGAGGTATCTTCAACTCTAACGGCGGCGTCCTGAGCTCCATCGAGACAGGTGTCAGCATAATTATCCCTCAGGGTGCCATCCCTGAAGGCGTGGAGCAGGAGATCTACTTCAAGGTCTGCAGAGACAACAGCATCCTGCCGCCTCTCGACAAGGAGAAAGGTAACTTATCAAAGATTGAGGGATGAAGAGGCCGGGGGTTTTCTTGAGTCACATCTAAATTTTTCAATACTTATTGAAGCTGGTATTTTAAAGTTTAATTGCGCATGTCTTCCTTTCGGGAGATATGCTGGATCTAAAGTAGGATTATGCTCCATGATATTCCAACACGTTCTCGTCCCAACTCATCACACGCTTTGTCAGACCCCTCGGCGTCACTTTTCGGTCGCAGTAAATACATGCTTAATGTTGTGAATTCAACAAAAATACTTGCTTAGGTTCAGGCAATAAAACCACTATAGTTAGGTATAGATAAAACATGGTTGGGCTTAGAATTACTCCGTTTGTACAGTAAAAATGTGATTTGACTTTGTGAACACGAGACATGAACGAACAGCTGATTGTAACGTGAAAGTGAAACGGGACACGAACAGATGTCTCCTGGATGAAAGCCTTGTGCTTGTTGGGCCTATCTACCTCCCACCCGCCCTGTGTGTGTCTCTTTCGCTCTTAAAACTACGTCACCACACTCCCGGCACACTTTCTCTGAGCGTTTACTGTTGCCGTGGATGGGTTTACATTGTAGTTAATAGAAAGACCGGTGCGTCTCATACCGGTGCAGCGGTATCACACTCCGACGGCAGTGACAAAGCATCGGTATTTGATGCTCTGGGAACGAGAACTGGCTGGATGTTCCCAGTGATACAAAGCCTACCAGCGCTGTCTGTGAAAAATTGCATTCAAGACCTGCTTGTGTTTGTTGACTTTTAATCATCCTGAATTGTTTGTGTTTACAGGAGAGACTCTGCTCAGCCCTCTGGTGATGTGTGGACCTCATGGCCTCAAGTTTTTGAAGCCTGTGGAGCTGCGCTTACCTCACTGTGCGTCTATGACCCCTGATGGTTGGTCTTTTGCTCTAAAATCCTCCGACTCCTCGTCGGGTATGCTGTGCTCTCTCTGTTCTTCTGGGGTCGTTTGGGCTGGCTGTGTGACAATTTGAGGGTTGTGGGTCACTGTTTAATTATTATTATTTGTAGTTTTTACCCCTAGTTTTGGTTCTCTTCATTAAAAATCAATTGAAACAAATTTAATTAATTAAAGAATTAATTAGTTAATTGATATTTTGGTCATGTCAGAGAATCAATCTAGGGGTAAAATCTGTTTTTTCATAATTTATTGCTTTGGTTGATTCATTTTCATCATTTACTCTAGTTAACTCACTCAATCTCATCACTGTATCACTGGTTTTCTTTATTTCAGATCAAAGTCATTGTTTTTACATGCTGAAATTGCAGTATTTCTCTCTTGCTTTTCACCTCTTGAGTCATTTTAACAAGTTTCTCTGATTTCATTTAACATGCATGCATCAGACGCTTGGCTGTATAATAGTTTCATTTCACCAGGTAGAGGTATAATGCATGCTGCTCGGCTTTTTTTCTCACATAGCCACCCAAATCCTGACCTGAAGAACAGCTTTTATAGATCTCTCCAGAAATTGGGACACTGTCATAACCAATAATGCCTGTTTTTATCTTGCAAAAACAAGAAGACAAGTTACACAAAGACGTCTTGTTACCATGTCAAAATATAGCTCTCTAAATTTAGCTTCCGTCTTGCTAATTGTTCTTCTTATTCAAGGTAGAATAAGTAGGTGACAAGAAAAAGATTTCTGTTAATTCGTCTTTCAGACAGGCTTCATTTTGTTTACTAAAAGTTAATTCTGGTTGTGAAATTGGATCTGGGAAAAACGGGGGAAGTGAAGTAATGAAATAGATAAACCATCCACAGCTCTCAGGAGCAGCTTGGAGATGATTCAGGCAAATCCCTTCAGATAGTTTAAACTCCTCTGTCAGTAAATGGTGATTTTGCTGACGACACTTCTCAGCCGTACAGAAGTTCCTGTAAAACCACAAAACAGAATACTGTTTGTGAAGTTCATATTTATATTTAGCACTGAAATTGATCGGCAACAGAAACGAGATAAAGGGAGAATATTGCACGAATCACATTAATGGAAATCAAAACTAACGCAGACTATTTTAAGTAGGTCACCATTTAGTCTCTCGTGTAAGTGAGCAAACACACATCCGAGAAATAAAAACTGAAGAAAGTAACTAATTCCTCATTTCCCTTTCCTCAACACTGTTCCTCTCACGTCTTCAAAAACAGTGGTAATTGTGGCAGCGGTCAGGATTAGCTGTTAATTAGCCTCATTTTAAGGATGAGACTTGGAGGGCTGAATGAGATGTGAGCTCACTGCGTTGTCCTGCTGAATTGTTGGAGGATTATCGGGCTGCGTCGTAATCCTCTTATTGTAAAGCGAGGCCGCTCTCTGGCCTCCTCCTGTCCCTTCTCTGGTATTCTTCTCACTTTGCTTCTCCCTTTTCCTCCTAAACAACTCCCTGCATCTCTCTGCATCTCTCTTCTATATATGTATATATACTGTGTTATTCTGTAGATGATTGTGTTCATTTACAGGCTGAAATCAGAACCACCGATACAGTTAAGCTCTGTAACAGAACTGTTCATGTACACCAGAATGAAATGAAACGGTAGACGTTAACATCAAAATATGCAATATTTCATCTTCTAGACATTCTTTAGGGCTTGACCACCTGATATTTATCCTTTAAAGGTACCCTGTGGAAGTTTTCGATTCACTACTGGAGCTGTAGACCAATGTTTTGATACGCGGGGTCCCTGTTTTGTTTGTACCTCGCGCTCTACTTGCACATACAAGCGAGTGGGTAACGCAATACACATTGCTGCCCGACTGTTTCACACTATTTCACTGATCTTCTGGTGGTCGTAACGTCCCAAGAAACTTGTCTATGCACCAGCAAAAGGCAGAAAAGAACTGAGCTACCTGATGTATCGCAAACATTGACATCATCAACGCAGGTTTTTATTGACACTGTCAGGTTTCGGATTAAAAAATGGCTCTGACAATGTACCTTAAAGGTTCATCAGTGACCTTAAAGCTCAATTTCCAGGAGCTTTCAGACACTTCTTGTGGCCTTCACCATCAGATGGAGCAGCCTCACTGAGCAAACTATCCGCCGATGATGAAGGCCACAATATATAGCTGAAAGTTCCAGAAAATTTCCAGTAAGTTGACCTTGCATTAATGTGTTTGTTAGGCCTTGAGAATACACTAGAGCCGAGACGATTAGTTGATTAATCGATTGGTTGATAAACAGAAAATGAATCTGCAACCATTTTGACGATTGATAAACCATTTCTGTCAATTTTCACTGAATGTAAACATAAGTGTTTATTTTAAAAAAGAAAGTCCACAGGCTCTCCAATATCACACCTAAGAGTGTAATATACCCACCTGTCCAACAGAGGATAGCGGGTCAGTGTCACGTGTTGTTTCGCCGAGGTGTGAATATTACACGCACGTATGAAAATGCAGTATCAGCAGGGAGCAACAAAAAGCACTCACTTAGGTTTAGGAGAAACATCATGGTTTGGCTTAAGATAAGTCGTAAACTAAATAAAATACGTACGGAAACAACGTAAACACGCCACAAACGTCACGAAAAAAGACGTCACTAACGTAGCTTGCGAAACAAAACACCAGCGGTCTCCTGGTTGAAAGTCGTGTCTTTGTTTGACCCATCCACCTCCCCACCCTCCTGTGATAATCAGTCTTTCTCGCTTTTTATTCTACATCACTACCTCTGAGCTTAGCAGATTTACATGGATGCATTTACTTTGCAGTCAGTACAGACTACATGACGTACAACTGACACGCCTAAAGCAAGAACGGCGTTCTTATTTCACGCTTTTGCCTTGCGCCGTATCGTGTCACAGGGTACCTTTTAACGTCATCATAATAATCATGTTCTGGATTCTTTTTAATATTGGGATTTTTCTTTTTTAAATGTTGTTTAAGCAAAAGTTGCTCTACAAATTACCGGGTCAGATTTCTGTATCAGTCTGTTATTTCTGAAATATTCAAGAATGCCGCATGAAAATCTGCTTTGACTTCCCGTTACCGCTCTGACAACCTGACGTGTGACCTACAGATTTTCTTACTCGAGGAACTGAAGGAAAACTGACTCTTATTCTTGTCAGGTGCCGGCTCACAGGCAGACATCAAAGAAAGGAGGGGAAAGCTACACACTCATAACGCAGACGCAATTTAGTATTTGAAGTTGTAAAGTTCAGCGTTTCGGGACCCTGCCTCCTTTAGGATGAAAGAATGACTGGCTCTTTGTTAGTGTTCAGGCTACATGCACTCTCTAACACACGGTACGTGTGGGAGAGTGCATGTTAAATGATTAAAGGGAAGAATTGGATCGCAGTAGGTTGTTTTGGGCTCACCTTGAGCCAGCATCCAGTAAAAGGCCCCACCAGCAACCAGCCCAAATGTTTGTAGAAGAGGTTTCTTTTTCAATTTTAGTTGTTTTACCAAAAAGGAAACAAAGCTGAGGTAGTTGGTTTAACAGTTTTAACAGCTCCCTCTCAGTCCGACTTCATCAAGTCATCCAGTAACGTTGCACTTAATACAACTAGACCTCTGGGTTGGACTGCTTTTATTTTGCTGGGGATCAAACCGTCAACCCCGTGATCAACAAACAGCCAGCTGAAAGGGAAAGAAGGAAATCCGTTATGAGAGCCCAATAATATGAGCCCACTATTCAGCCTAACACACCGCCAAGAAGGCAGATTGACACCTCCTTTAGATCTTGAAATAAAGTAGCCGAGTTTTGTGTGTGGCTTTCCCCCTCTGCCTTTCATGTTGCATACCTCCCTGAACAGAAGACGGTCCTCAGGTCACATTTATCTCTTCCACATCACCCAGATTTTAGCACAAGATTGACAGTTTAAAGGGTGTTTTGAAGTGGGATTGTATGAGGTACTTATCTATAATCTCAGTGTATTACCTACAGTAGATGACGGTCGGCACGCCCCCAGTTTGGAGAAGCAGACAGGAGTTACCACACAGGAGTAAAGCGATGTGGACGGGGCCGGCATATAGCGCCCACCTGAAGTGAACGCTATATTTAGAATATTTTCACCACTCTATCTTGCCGTGAGACAGCTATACAATCTATGTTTCCCGACGGACAACTGAAGCTGTTATCTATACTCTCGTCAAAGCAACCAGACTCCATTGAAAAAAAATGTATTTTACCTCACACAACACGGGAGTTGCTGGTCTACCGCTGCCTCAATCGGTTAGTTTGTTTGTGTTATTGTGAGACTTTGTTTAGTTCAGATTCACCAAAATCACACAATAAGACAAATTAACTGATCGAAGCAGCGGTAGACCAGCAACCCCTGTGTCCTGTAAGGTAAGATTGCATTTTTTTCAATGGAGTCTGGTGGAGCACAGATACAACAGCCTCAGTTCCCCATCAGAAAGGGCCTGTCTCCCAGCAAGGTAAACTGGTGAAAATATGAAGCTTGACAATGAGATGTCAATGAGGAGGCTGTATTTATAGTTACTGTGTTCTGTAGCGATGGAGCTCTGCCGAGCTGGCTCTGCTTCCTCTGATTGATTACTGGAACTTTCCTCTTGGCACAGACCTGTATGTTTATAATTGCAATTACACTCAGACCCCACAGCGACTGCGGCTGGGGACATTCAATAAAAATAATAAATTGCTTTTATAGGCCACAAAACCATGTGATGTTACTTACTTACAGACAATAGATACTATCAAGCTCTGCAGCCAGTGCTGTCGTAAAAATGAGAATTTGTCGTGCAATAGATTTTGCGGTGTGAAGAGGAGTTTTTTGCAATAACAGCTTGGATTTCACATAAAAAAGCAGCTGTTATCACTCACTATCTCGCCATCTGTCTGTCTGCAGGTGACCCAAAAAGCTGGCAGAACAAGTCTCTCCCCGGAGACCCCAACTACCTGGTGGGAGCCAACTGTGTCTCTGTGCTCATTGACCACTTTTAGGACAGAGCGGCAGGTGTGATGTTACTGAATGTGGAACCGTTGGGGGATACAAATGAAGAAGATGGACACACACATACACTGACAGATGCACTCCAAAAACACACACACACACACCACATAATGGAGTATGAAGAAGATCCAGTCAGTGCTGTTTACTGCACCCGTGGATGAAGGACACTGATGATCGTTACAAGCTGTTCTTTAAAGCCCAATTTGAAGTTTTGATGTGAAATGAAACCATGGATGCATGCCCCCCCCCCCCTGAGGATTGACACTATATATAAGGCTAATGTTTAATGTAATTTTGACATGAATATAGATGGATGGATGGCTTTTGAGGCAGCGTACATGCTTCAAAATGTCTTGTGTTGGTAATATTTATGCTATATATGCATACAGTATATATAGTAGTATAGAGAAGATTTACTAAAATTTTACTCGTGAATTCAATTACCAGTCAACCTGCTGTTATTTTTCGGTTCAGGTGACTGCAAAACAAACATGTATCTCCACGTTTTTTTTCCACATTGAGGGAATTTTAATGAAGGTTTTGAGAGGTTAAACCAGAGATGGTGACGAGTATCTGTCGAAGGCAAAACATGAAGCTGAATATGAACCCGAGCAGCACACTATTTAGAGACGTTCTTCCTCTATTCTTCCTTTTCCTACAGTGATATCTTGTAGCTTAACTTCTTCCGGCGTCTCTCCTTCCAGCCTGAGGGAGATCTATGCATGTTCTTTACTCAGGTCCAGTAGCATCCTCAGTTCCTTCCTCACATCTATCTATCTCTATCTCTCTCTCGCTCCTCTTCCTCCTCTCTCTTTCTCTTCTCTCTGTGCACTCTTGCACTCACACACAAATAAGCAGTGATGCCTTATCTGCAGATTATTCACTTTTCATTAAGAAAAACAAAATAAGTTATGATAAATTATGGTATAATGTCATTTGTTTTGCCATTTCTCTGTGAACCCACTGTATAAATGAACTTGGGTTTAGCACACAATTACAGTTTATAAAAGGATAACAAAGGTATGCTCTTCTTTTATCTGCTATGCATTACTTAAAAAAAGAAGAAGAAAACAACAGAGAAGAAGTGGCTGTAAATAAAGCTAGCATATTGCCTTGTTTCTTTTGTTTGTAAATGAACTTTTTGTATGTCTTTCTTTTTTGTATAAAACTTAGAGAAAACATGTTTTAAAAAGTGGAAGAAAGTGAACGTGGTTATCTTTGTATTCTGGATATACCCTCGAGCCTTGGAACTTGTAACCTAACGATAATACATCACATCTTTTCTACCAATATATTCACACTATGTTATGGTCACAGTAATAAAAAGCTCTTTTTATGGCTCTTTAAGGATCAGGAAAGTGCTTGGGCTAAAATACATTTAAAACATGTTCTTTTAAAAAGGGTGTGCTCTCAAAGTGTCCCCCTCACTGATTTGTGATACTGGATGCTGTATCGTGTGCCCTTAAATGTATTTTTGTACTAATAGACGATATATGATGTATGGCACACCAGTACCATTTTATTTTTAGATAATAACACGGCTTTAATTGGATATTAGCTCTTCACGTGTGGCTGACTTTTTTCCTCTTCTGCAACACAATTTTAAGTATACCACTGTATTAATAAATAAAATCATTTTTAAAGTAAAGAGAGGGTGTAAGGATGTTTTTTTTTATGATTGTGATTGCTGTTTTATTTGCTTTTCACATCTTATTTGGCTTTCTGTTACATAATATCTGTAGGACTGCAATGAACGATCACTTAATCTGACATTTTATTTTCTAGATGAAATTGAACGATCGTTTTATCAATAAAATATCAGAAAATGGTGAAAAATGCTAAACAAGATTTGCCAGAGCCGCCTTCAAATTGCCTGTTTTGTCTGATCAACAGTCCAAAACTCAAAGATATTCAGTTTACTATCACACAAGATGAAGTAAAACAGCAAATTCTCATTTTGAGGAGCTCGAGTCAGCCAATTTTGTGGCATTATTTGTTTGAAAATGACTCAATCGTCAAAATTATTACACGTTAATTTGTCAGTTAACTAATCCATTACTTGGCTGTGTATTTTACCTAGTATATTTCTGAGCTTAATGTTTGTCTGTATATCATTTCATTAAAGGACATCACAGCAACATGGCTCAGGTCTCACAGCTAGATGGTGCAGTTGAGCTCTGAATGAGAGCTGCACAAGGTCAGTAAAGTCCTTCAGCTGTGATTTTAATGGATTTCAATATTTCTATTTTATTAGTTTTAGTTCTTACGGCCTGCATGTGGTAACAAGAGGAGAAAAAATGTGTTAGAGACGAGTAGTATTCCTTTAAAATGTGTGTTTTCATAAAATGCATTTAGAAAACGCTGCCTATGAGGAAAGAAATAATGGTTTTGATGAAACATTTGCACAATTAAAAGAGCCTAGCAGAATGTCGGGACTCTAAAGGAGATAAGTTGTAATAAGTTCACAGATGATTAAAAAGAAAGAAATCTGTTGCACATGTTTTTACTTTTTTCTTTTATGCTTTATTCCCTTTTTCTTGTGAAATACTGGATAATTTCACCTCTTCAAACCTCTAAATATCATTTAAATGATGAAAAATCCTGCTTGAATAAACTGCTCACAACTCATGTCCACAAGTTGATTCCTCTTAATGGATCACAACCACTGATGGAAGCAGCATTTAGAGCTTTTATTTTAGTAAAAGTAGCAACACCACAGTGTAAAAATATTCTGTTACAAGTAAAAATCCTGCATTCAAAATCTTATTTAAATAAGTCAATTTATTATTTGTCCCAAGTGGGCGATTTGTGCTGCAGTAAGCATAAATACACATAAAACATAAAACATACAGGAAGTACAGGCTTTAAGTGTCCACCGTAACCCCACAGGGGCAATAAACAATATAATGTACACTGAATCAACATCACCATTACCAATATAATATACATCACCAACATCTCTGTAATTCCGAACATCAGCATTACCACGCAAGATATCACTACAAATATATATATACTGTACCTCAATATGAAAAAGCATTAGTGTCACTGTTATTGTATCATCATCATTATTATCCCTAAATACGTAAGTATTAGTGTTATACAGTATATATACTGGGGATAGTCTCAGCTTTATGGCAATACCAATATTATCTTTATTCTGTGAGATATGCTCTTCTGAAGTTTGACTGTCATCAAAACTTATTTTTGAAAAAGGGCATTAAAGATAAATAATTAATATTCAGCCATTTTCCACATGGATTAAAACACATTTATTAAGACTCAAGTCAAAATTAACACAATATTTATTTTTTGGTCAAAAGTGACATCCAACATTTTATAATGTAGCCTAAATATACCTTCACACATACATGTGCATGTGCAGTAGATAGGCCAGAAGCCCATGTAGAAAAGAATCAAACATGTATAGGGAAAGAAATGAACAAATATACTGTACATATGATATAATATATAATGTGTATGTATCTACATATAATAATAATTAAAAAAAAAATTATATTGTAGCCTACATTTTTAATGAGCATTTTTGAAGGGTTCCTGCAAGACTTTCATTGCCAAACAAATCTGAAATTTAAAGTAGCATAAAAGTACAAGTAACAAATACTAGAATAAATGTACTTAGTTACATTCCACCTCTGGTATAGCCAAAAAAAACAGACGAACGTGTGAGGACATTTTCTAATGATCACTAATGATTTAATAACATGCAGCCAGTCTGATTTCAAGGAGCTCTTCAAGGTAGAAACCTCACCAGGTGTGTCGCATTGACCACCTCCATCCAGCCTCATGATGAAGGACACATGATACAGAGAGCCAGTGTTCAATGACAATGCAGTCCTGATGGTGTCCTCCTGATGCTGCGGGCTGCTGCAGCTTAATACTGTCACTTTATTACAGAAAAACGACTTAAAACTGAAATCCTGATCACATGGTGCAACTGTAAGAAGACTCATAAGGATTCATTTTACGCAACACAAAACGTGCTCCTAAAAAAATGATAATCCACGTTCATCCTCCACCACTACACCATCACCACCATCATCATCATCATCACCAGCAGCAGCGAGTAACAAACCAGCAGGCTCAGGTTTGTCTGATGCATCCTAGTAGATAGTAGAGAAGAGCACCTCCTCCCCCTCTCCTCCTCCTCCTCCTCCTCCTCCACTATCTCGTAGTAAAACACGCTCCGCCATGAAGACGCGCAGCAGAGTGGCACATCTCCAATACGCAGTGTGCGTCTCCTCCTGTCCTCCTGCTGCTGCTGCTGCTGGCTGCGAGATCTGCTGTCGTCTGTGAAAACCACCTCACACACACACAGAGAGAGAGAGAGAAGAGAGAGAAGAGAGAAGAGACGCTGCTCCATCACAACTGCGGATATTTAAAACCCTGCAACATTTCCTCTGTTTTAATCTTCAAGGAGTGCACCTTTTTTTTGTAATCAAATCTGTCGCTTTTTCGAGTAGTTGGAGCAGCAAGAGACGACCAAGGTGACAATGGTGCAAAGGCTGGTTGCAGCAGGATGATGCTTTTTTTTGCGCTTTGACTTTTTTGCGTAATGGGGCTCTTTGTTGGATCAGTCACCGAGAAGTCCTACAGAGGTTTATTTTGCGTATTTCGACTTCAACACTTTGTGTTATGGTAACCATCTGGTGCCTCGTCCAGTCCTCACCTCTCCTCCTCCCATCATCCTCAGCAGCAGCGCATCTCTAATTGGAGCGAGGAGCATCTTAATTGATGGAGATCACCAACACTGGACACTAATAAGCTCCAGTTACACCGTTCACCAGCGCACAGCAGGCGGACACACACAACCTCTCTGCGCGTCCGTGGATGTTATTGTTCTTTATTGTTCCACTGCTGTGTTTTTGTGGTTTACACCTTCAGTGACAATGCCGGTGAATGCGCTGCACCGCAGCGGTGGCGGAGGCCTTGGCGGAGGTGGCCCGGGGTCCCTGAGCCCCGCGTCGCTGTCCCGCAGCCTGTCCCGGCTCAGGGAGTACCGGACCCGGACCAGGATCATGCTTGCGCTGGGAGTCTCTCAGATGGTCCTGGGGAGCCTCATTCTGGCCGTCAGCTTCGCGGCTCTGGCTCTCACTACATCACCAAGAGTCCGGCACTCGTGTCCCTTCTGGGCAGGTTTCTCTGTGAGTACAACATTATTACATTTATGATATTTGCCATGTTGAGTCAACAGAACGAGGGTTAGATGGCTGAAAGTGCGAGTTCTCTAGTTGCAATGCCTGATTATTTCTACAATAATGGTTTGAAAATCCATTTATGAAATTCCCCTTTTGACGAGGTATTATCCTTATGCAGAACATATTTTCATGTTAAGATTACTGCATTAACCATTTTTGACCTTAATGAAAAGATATGGCTATTTCGACTAGATAAACTGAAGGTAATAGGTGTTTCTTTATGGGTTGAGAAAGTTTCCTACCAAAGATAAATAAACTATTTAAGATTTGCATGATGCAAGTTTTCATCTGCTAAAGAAGAAGAAAGGTGGTGTGATCCTAAGCATGACACTATACTGAGGCACTATTGCAGGATGGGAATATTATTTAGTCCTATTAATGAGCATACATGTGATAGGAATATATAGGCTATTTGAAATGTTGATGTGGTTATTATGGCTATTTATTTAACCCTCTGAGATCCAAATTAGACACAGTTTTTGTCTTTTTTTAGGGGTGTACAGGGGGTCTTTAGGGAGATAGCAGGTCAACAGTAGATGTCACATAGAAGTGGTGTACATCATCTGAAAGCTGGGAACCTTGAGATTAATGTGAGATGCTGCTCAGCACTGTGTGTCAAGTTGTTCTAGTCATAAATCAGAAATAACATGAATTGATTATTTAAAATAAATTGTGAAAGTGTATAGGAGCTTAGAACATTATAATATATGAATATGATGGTCATTCGTGCTCTATTATATCTCAAAAGTTGTTGCAGCAATTTTGAGGTTGATACCATTTGTTACACAGAAATAAAATAAAAAAATGATCAGTAATTCCTCCAAAATGCCACATTAAGACACCAAGACCTTGAGGAGCACCGTAGAAAAAGCCATGCTGTGATTTGGTATAAAAAACTTTTGACATTTGGAGATTTCTGCAAGAATTGCATTCTTCGGCAATTGGATGGCAAGCACTTCTGTTGTGGAAACTGCTCAGAAACCCCCTTATTGTCACTCTACCTAGGAAAGCCATCCCTCCTCTGAATGCTCTAGGTCTCTAGTTCGTGGTTGTAAAGTTTCATGAGGTTGTGATTATCCTAGAGGTCACAACAGGTCATTTTATACAGTGAGGTCATGTTTCAAAAAATGGTCTCACTACAATGAAATGGCTTCTATGGGGATTAATATCATCACACATGAATACAGTTGGGCTAACTGGATCCACAAGAGTCTCAGCTTTACAGTGATACCCAGTTTATGTAATTCAAGACTGTTTAGGGACCCCAGTATGCAGAACTATTCAGATACACCATTTTAGAATAGGAGAAAATAACACATTTATACTGCATTCAAAAAAACTGCATGTGATTATCATGAAGTGGGCATGTCTGTAAAGGGGAGACTCGTGGGTACCCATAGAACCCATTTTCATTCACATATCTTGAGGTCAGAGGTCAAGAGACCCCTTTGAAAATAGCCATGGAAGTTTTTCTTCGCCAAAATTCAGCTTAACTTTGGAGTGTTATTTATCCTCCTTCCCGACAAGCTAGCTTTGTTGGTCTATTGGTACCAATAGATTTGATTCCTTAGGCCTTCTAGTCTCATGTGATATCTGCACCTTCCCTCTAGCTCTAAAACTGAGCTTGCTACAGCCTCCGAAAGACAGCAAAGTCGGTCAGGATCATCCGCGACCCTGCGGGTCTCAGAGGGTTAAGGAATATTAGAACTTGATTCAGTGACTTTTGGATTTCAAAGAGGTCCAGTTCTTTATTCTCAGGTAGAGAGCTGAACTAATTGGTGTGCCGCTGCCATAAGAAGGAAGAAATTAGGTTTTTGAATGAATTTTGGAGCCAATCTTACTGTAGGCAATTAGTTATGAGGATGTAGAGCCTCTGTGGTAATCAGTGATACCACACACACACACACACACACACATACACACACAGAGATACAGTCAAGGCAGGGGATATTTTAAATACTATACATATATGTTGTGTTTTTGTCTTCTTCGTGTGAAATTTTTCATGATGGTTTCCGTAAATATTTATGAATGCTCTGCACACATCCCTGATTTCCTGCCAGAGACCCGGAGCAGGGCGGCTCCATTAATTATAGAGGCAGCGGGCAGAGTGCAGGGGTGAGGGGAGGTCTGTGGCACGACGGCCATCTGTCTGTCTCTGTGTGTGTGTGTGTGTGTGTGTGTAGCAGTGATGGAAATATAAACTGTCATTGGATAGATGTTCTTGTATGATATGAGTGAGAGAGGACATGTGTTAGTGCCTGTATGTGTGGGAGTCTATAGTTACAGGGGACTAGTCAACCACAGGGGTCAGAGGTCAAAGGTCAATGGTCATTCTTTATCAGTGCCTCGGGCTGATTTGAGGTCTGTCAGCCTGTTGTTCTGCATCTTATACCTCCTGTTATCTGTGTGCACCAGAGGCATCTTTGTGTCCTGACTGTGCATCTTTTGTTAGTTATGTTAATTATTGTATTGTGCACATGGATAAATGTACAGCTGCATCTGCCAGACAACATTACTACTTACATATAATGTTAATTTGCAAACAAAGAACAAAAACTTGCCACAAAAAGGTTCTCTTCCTAAAAACACAACACAACATAACGCTTTTTACATTTTCATATAATGAGCAAATAAAACATGAAATGAACTTCATCTTCAATCTCATTTAAATCACATAACAAACAAAGCATTTTATCTTCAGAGAGACGATTAACCTAACTGTTTCTAGCTAATGCTGATTCAGATCCGTTCTTTATTATCGTCTATAGAGGAAATTTGCAATCAAACACTCAAACAAGTTAGAAACAGAGTATAAACAAACTAGAACATCACAACAACACAGTGTGCCCAGGCTGTTTACAGCACTAATGGCTAAGGGCACAAAACTCCTCCCAAAGCCATTCTTCTTGTAGAGGAGTTGTCTGTATCTGTGACCAGAGGGGAGGAGGGTGAAGCCTGGGTTGAAGGGGTGGAGGGGTCGTGTGTTATGGTCAGTGCTCTGCTAGTGGTGGCAGGTAGGGAGTGGGGAGGACAATTATATTAGAGGATATGTTGATGATTTTCAGGAGCTTGTTTCTGTTGGTGAGGGTGAGCATGGTGAAATAGCAGGTACTGAGTACAGGAGGATGGATTCAATGATGCTTATTTTGCAGAGTCTTTGTTGGCAGCGTTTATGGAGGTTTCTGCTGTGGTGATCAGAGCTCAGTTTATTGTCCAGGATGATGCTGAGGTACCTGAAGTTGATTTTTTTGCAGGTGTCAAAGAGTTCCCTTCAGGGGGGCCTGGTAGCTCACCTGGTAGAGGAGGCGCCCCATGTACCAAAGGTTGAGTCCTTACCACAGCGACCCGGGGTTAGAATGCGACCTGCGGCCCTTTGCGTCATGTCATTCCCTCTCTCTCTGAGTCTGTGAGGAGGGTGAGTATGGCTGTGTCATTGGTGTGTATAGAAAGGGGGTCAGCCTTGGGGG